>NW_012193677.1:1236316-1271534 GCF_000504015.1 Erythranthe guttata | reverse complement strand
CTCCACATAGCCTGGATATATATATATATATATATATATATATATATATAAAACCTTACCAATTTCAGGAAGACTATCATCTTTGTAAATGGTAATAGTTCTTCTAAGCTCAGTGTCCCTAATACAGATCTCATTGGGAGTCTTCAGGTATGCCCTGTCCAACTAAAACCGAAATTAAAAAGTGATAATTAATTGCACCAAACATAATTAATTAAACTTACGTAATTAAAATACATCTTTATATATATATATATATATATATATATATATATATATATATATATATATATACATACATACTTCTTCTTCGAAAGTGAGTACATCAGCCTCTTCAGTGAATTGATCGTGATTCAGATAGTCCCGATAATCCAACCCATGCAATCCTTCAATCCGAGTTGCACTGGAAAAGGGATTATTTATTTAGTTAATTCACTGTTGCTACTATATATTTTTTTTAAAACATTAATATAATAATGTCATTAGTATATATATATTAATCTACCGGATATTTGAGACGGAGAAGTAGGAGTGATAGGCGAATTTGAACGTGAAAGGCTCCCCATTAGTGTTGACATTTTTTACACGAGTTGTCATAGTCAGATCTCCGGTGGGTCCAAGGACAACACGTAAACGGAGCTCAAATCTGCAACATTAATTAAAACAGAGGAAATATATATAGTTTACCAAAATTATATATATATATATATATATATATATATATATATATATATATATATATAATTTTGGTATATATAGTAGAATATATATACCAAAATTATTAATTAAAGATATAACTGTAAAGTACTTATGATTAGGCCAATCTTGGAAGTCGTCGGGTATATGATCGAGAAGATGCACTGGCGGCGGAGGAGGAGCCGTGGACGAAGATGCCGATTCCGCTGACATGTTCACTTCCGATTGTGCAATCACAGAGTGTGTGTGTGTGTGTGTGCGTGAGTGTGTGCGTGTGTGTGTGTGTGTGTGTTTATGTAACTGCTGCAGATCAGAAAATTGAAAATGGTGTTTCCGCCTTCTTCTTCACACCTTTTATACTAACAGAATCTAGTTTTCGCTCTAACTGAAATCGATAGATACAGCTTTCCGGCGTGAAATTACTTCAATACCCCTGTATTCTCTCTATTCCTGTTCTTGTTTCTGTTAGAGTTAATTAATTGTAAATTTATTTCTTTTTCTAATATTTCCGGGACCACAATTTTGGTAAAATTGAACATAATTGATTAAATCTTGATATTTATTTTCTGCATTTCTTTTATTTAGATAGAAAAATGAGGCCATTTTTATATACCAAAAGATATATATAGACACAGGCAGTAAGCCAGTAATACATAATATATTTATTTATAAGATAAATTACAATCACCCATGAAGTATGATCAAATTATGAAAAAAATCATAATATTTGGATAATTACAATTATTTTCCTCAATTATGAATCTTCTTACACGTACACCCTTATGGTGTCAAATTCAACATAATCTTTTAAATTCCGTAGAATGTTCTCTAGTTTGTACTCGTTTTGTGAAAAAATGCAGTTTAAGATGCACCACAATCTGATATATACAAGCCAAAAAACACATCTTATGTTCATCTTGCTTTAAAATGTGGAGCTCGAACGGAATAAAACGGGTACAAAATTGAGAATATTCCATAAAATTTAAAATATTCCATTAAATTTGACACCGCAAGGGTAGACGTTTAAGAAAATTTATAGTTGAAGGGTGTTTTCGTAATTTGATCATACCTCAGGGGTGGTTGTAATTTACCGTTATTTATAAGTAATCAAATACATGGTTTATCTTCCATCAAAAGAAAAATACATAGTTCATCTAAAATGTGTTCACTATTCATTAATGGTTAAATAAAATCATAAAAAAAATCGTATTATTAACATTTTTTTTAAATAGCTGATATAGTCTAATAATTTATTGATATTTTTTAACAAATAAGATATATAGTATAAATAAACATTTGTCAAAAAGTACTTTATATAAAAAATATTTTACTAATTTTTTAATAGTCAATCAAAATAGGGATAATTTGACAAAACCCCCTCACCACACAAGTGCAGTTAGAATGAGCCCAAATATATTTTATATTTTTAAGATAAATCCAAAATATCTTTTATTAATAAAAATTAATTAAGTATCACAATTATACCCTTAGCTTATTATAAGGTATTTTAGGGTTGAAAATAAATAAACGTATATCTTTGTTCTTTTTTTTTTTTCTCCTCCATCGTCGTCGCGCCGCCAGAAAAGGTGCAGCTCCAACGTACAACCACCTCTTCTTCCGCTTCCCGCCGCCGCACAAAGCCTCTCCGCGAATAAGAAAGCGAATAGTCCTCCCAAAAAATCATCAAAATCTCCCACCAAGGCATTCGTTCGGCGCATCAAATACATAAACTTTGTGAACCATAGGAAACTAAATCAATTGGCGAGCAAGAAGAAAATTCCCACTCGGCGGCGCATGAGGTGAAGAAGTCGTCGGGTCTTAAGAAGATTTTTGGGTACGGCGGCGGAAGAAAATCCGATGCTTCAGTTAACCATGGCGGCGGACTGCGGCTGCCGGATAGGGCGGCGAGTCTGAGCCAGATAAGGAGGATCGCGAGCGGCCGCGGCACGTATGCAAATTTTGATCGGACAACTGCATGAAATGCAGCGAAGGTGGGCCGGGGTTTCTATTCTGATGAAGAGAGGGGATACAGTGACGGAGAAGATGAAGTCATCATCATACCTTTCTCATATTTTTCTATTCTTTTAAATGATTTGGGGAAAACGATGATTGAATTGTTGAATATTTTATTTTTAGGTATGTCTCGGTAATTATTTTCAAGTGAAGGATGGTGGTAAAGTTTCGGCTTTTGCCACTTCATTATGTAATTTATGCAATAATGTTATTGGTGTTGGCTGCGGTGAAGAAGTTGACATATTTTTCGGTATGGCGGCGTTTGCAATATCTCCGCCGCCGAGCAATTTAAGTTTCATATTACGAGTGCTTTTTATTGATGATTAGGACCCAACTACAAGAAGAAAAGTGACTCGTGTTGGTTGTGGATTGCGGATTCGTTCATGGACAGAAAATTGGTTAAATATGTATTATTCTAATTTTTATGGTGTTAAATATTTGTAACATGGAAAGCAAAAGAATAAGATTGTCCAATCTCATGCCTTTACTTGGATTTCTAAAGGGGTTATGTTCTTTCACATTGATAACATTGATAAGTATACACAGTGGATTTTGAAAAGTATACAGAGTGGTTTTCATGTTTATATAGTTGTTTGTAAATAGTGGTTTTCATGTTTATATAGTGTTTATATAAATTGGTTTTCATGTTATATGTTATTTATAAAGAGTGGTTTTCATATTTATATTGTTGTTTATACATAGTGGTTTTCACATAGTGGATTATGTTAATGTAAAGTGGATTACGTTATTTTATAGTAATTTTACTATGGTTTTTGATAAATTTGTAGTAGTTTCCGATGAGTATATAGTGGATTTTAATTTTTGTAACCCGGGTGGAAAAAAAATTAAGTGGATTTCACTAATTTAATAGTGGTTTTTGATGAACATGTAGTGAATTACACTAATTTAACAATGGGTTACACTAATTTAATAGTGGGATTACATTAATATTAAGGTGGATTATGCTTATTTTATAGTAATTTTTACTTTATTTCCATAGTGGTTTTCGATAAATTTAATGGTTTTCGATTATTATGTAGTGAATTTTTTTTATATAAAATATGGACGATTAAAAAACTGAAAAAAAAATGGTTTAAATTTTGAAATAAAAAAAACTTATTAAAAAAATAAAATATAAAAAAACTGGAAAAACACTAAAATTAAGTTTGCTGCGTGAGATAGGGAGAGAGAGAGAGAATATGGGGTGGGTGAGATAGTGGAGCATATTTAATTTTTTTTAATGATTTTCTATAATAATATAATATGGTAACTTTCATTAATAGTAAGTAAGGGTATTTTGGATAATTTGAGTCAATTAGATTTATAACAAATATCAATTAAAAAAAAGATTTATTAAGAAGTCAAAATTGAATGGAGGGGTTTTGGCAAATAGCCCCATCAAAATAATAGAAAAAAACATCATATAATATCGGAGATGATATGAGGAGCTCAATTGTCGTGAAGCCAAATAGTAAGAATTTCACACAAAATTCGAAAGACAACTCATTCTCAATCTCACCTTACCCACTAACATTTTATGAAGCCAATATTCTTTTTTTTTTTCATAATTTGTTTGATATTTATCTATAGTCAATGTTAATATTATACGTCGTCTCCGGCAAGAAGCTATTTTTCTCTACAGGGTGATTATTAGGATAGCAGCTCCGCTTTCTTTTCAGTCGTTTACTCAGATAAACTACCACTGCCCTAAGCTAATATAGCTTGCTTTTCACTAGCCCTACGTAGATAGATATAGATGGTGGATGTGACCATATATTCGGCTCAATATCAGAAATAAAGGTGGAACGCCTGCAACATGGCATGAATCGATGAGAGGCCCACTTGTGCGAGAGCTAGGAGCGATTGCACGAGCGGATTATCTCCATTTAACTGATTCAAATTGCACGGAGCAAGATAGCCTGACTCAAACACAACAGACAAACACAATTCGTAGCAGTCACACCACTTTCACGTGTTCTGAAAAAAGATAGGACAGTGGACCCACCACCCCATCCCTACATGTATAAATACAATCTTGAAGCACAAGGGAAAGACGACAGCCATATTTCGACACAACAATGTCGATTTTTACCGAATAAAAATTAGTGTTGATTTCTCAACATTGGCGACAACATGTCGTCGATTTTTGTAGAAAATATTGATTTTGTTTGTAAAATAAAAAATCTACAGGAGTCGTAATTAAACACCGTTAAATAATGTATTGCAACTATAAAATAGAACCAGATTTTTATTAGGTGATTAATTAGGGAATTAATAACATAATGTATTGATAATTCGGAAAGTAATATATGTCACAGAAAATTAAAATGAAACCACTGATAATTAATTAAATTAGAGGAATTAAAAAGTACCTGTTTACTGAGAAAAAGAAAATCGTGTCCATGTTCATTTTTCCACGATATTACTTGAGCTCCATTAAACAGAATCTACAATTGGATCAAATTCAAATCACAATCAATACAGTGAAACCCTAACCCCGCACCATTTCCGTAATTACTAAAAAAAAAAATAAAATTAAAATAAACTGCGTTAATCAATTAATTACGTCGTCGGAGCAAATCGGTAGAAATCTGAAAATATATATACCTCGGGAAGCCCAAATTTGCCTGCGGACAGGAGTTAATCGACATTTTATTTGTGCATCAACTTCAGCCATCTGAGCAATTTGTGAGTAAAAATTTCCATTTTTAAGATGATTTTCAACGTCGTGTCTTTTCTCTTTCTAAATTTGGGATTTGCGTTATTGCACTTTGTGATATTGCAGATTTCTCACCTATGAAATCTTTTTTATTTGATGCAGAATAAAAAAGACAATTAGTTTTATTGCAAAATGACGTACCTTCAGTAAGTTTTATTGCATATTTGGATGTTGGTTACGACAATATATATCTACACTGTTTTGTCTCCTTCTCGAGTTAGGATTATATTATCAAGTTTTTTGTTTGTTTGAGTACATTAGTTTGTATTTTTCCTTAAAAGTCGACCCTTCGTAAAAGTGTGCATAGTTTGTCAAACTTTTTGTCATCTCACTAGGTTAAGAAAAAATATTTTATAATTTAATCCGACATCGTTTATCCACCTCTTGTATCATTCTTTAGTAATTACGGCTTGGGGGTGTTACGTTTCAGATTGTGAAATTGGAATTATATTGAATGGGCGATCTCGAATGAAAAATTACAAAGGATTTAATCCCCAAAATATCTAGCATGGCCCACATGAATTCAGCTCAGCTTCTATTTATTGATTTCAGCTGGATTTAACAAGCTAACGGCTACGCCACGTGTCGTCCTCTGATTGGTGAGTTTTAAATCCTCCGTAGCCTCCAAAAGCGCGTTTCTCTCCTCAGCGTTTCTTTAAGTGAATCTCCATTTTCTCCCTACAGCGTTGTTTCTCTCTCTCTTCTTCATGCACGTAACAATGCACCCCCCTTGAAAAACATGTCCTCATGTTTGAAAGCTAGGGAATCTCCTAATCATTTCCTCAGCATCCTCCCACGTAGCCTCATCGGCCGGCAGATGGGCCCACTGGACCAACATCTGCCCCACCGCAGCATTGTTCCTCTTCACTATTCTTCGAGATAGTAGCTTCACCGGTTGCAGAAAGAGCTCCCCATTATCAGTCAAGGGAGGAAAATCATGCACCACCCGGTCTTGCTGCCCACTTGCTTCTTAAGCAGTGAAACGTGAAAAACTGGATGAACCTTAGCATCCTGTGGCAATTTCAACTCATAAGCTACCTCCCCCACTCGCTTAACTACTTCAGAGGGGCCACAATACTTAGGCATAAACTTCCATATGGGGCTCTTCTTAAGACTCAATTGTTTATACAACTTAAGTTTGAGATAGACCCAATCTCCTACTCCAAATGCCCTTTCACTCCTGTGCTTGTCAGCTTGCACCTTCATACGGTTACTGGCTTCTTGCAACATATCCTTGAGGTGTTGAATCATCTTGGTATGGTTAGTTAGCCTTTGTTCCACTCCAGCTGTTCTTATCTCTAACCAAGGGTCATACCCTAATTGAGGGGGCTGATACTCATAGAGAGCTTGGAATGGAGACATCTGTATAGCTGAATGATAGCATGTGTTGTACCACCACTCAGCTAAAGACAACCACAAACTTCATTGCTTGGGAAATTTGCCACACATACACATCAAATAACTTTCCAAGCACTGATTGACCCTCTCACTTTGCCCATCTGTCTGTGGATGGTATGCTGTACTCATCTGCTGCTGGATCCCCAATGAAACCATCAACTCTTTCCAAAACACACTTGTGAATATCTTGTCCCTGTCTGACACCACATAAGTAGGTAGTCCATGCAATTTGTACACAGTATCCACAAAGACTTGAGCTAAGGAAGAAGCTGTCATAGGGTGACTTAGGCTAATAAAATGGCTATACTTAGTAAATCTATCCACAATGACCCAAATAGTATCCTTCCCTTTAGACACTGGTAATATCTCTATGAAATCCATAGTAATGTATGCCCAAGCTTGCTCTGGTATGGGTAGTGGTTGTAGCAACCCAGGTATTCTATTAGTCTCATGCTTGTTGAGCTGGCAAATTCCACAAGAACTAACCAACTCTTTCACTTGTGCCTTCAGCTGAGGCTAGAGGAATACACTTTGCACCCTTCTCAAAGAATTCTGGACCCCAGAATGACCCCCCACAGCTGATTCATGCATGAAAATGAGGATTTGGTGCCTTAAAGTGCCAGTACTGCCCACATAGATTCTGCCTCTAAATTTGAGTAAACCATCTAGATATTCAAATTCAGACACATCCCATGGTCTGGTTGTTAAGTGTGCAATAGCCTCTTGCACTGCAGGATCACCTTCATAACTCAGCATCACTTCATCTATCCACATAGGTTGCGAAACACTGATGGCAGACAATTCCCCTTGGAGTAATCCCTCAGAATCTCTTCTAGAGAGAGCATCTGCAGCTTTGTTTTCACATCCCTTTTTGTATTCAATCCTATAGCTGAATCCCATCAGCTTGGCCAAGTACTTTTGCGGATTGGAGTAGTAATCTTCTGCTCCAACAAATATTTCAGGCTTTTCTGATCAATTATGATTAGAAAAGTGGTGTGCAGCAAGTAATCTCTCCACTTCTGAATAGCTAAGAGGATTGCTAGAAATTCCTTTTCATAGACTGATAAGCCCATACTCTTTGGGCCCAGAGCTTTGCTCAAATAGGCTAGGGGGTGCCCTTGCTGCATAAGTACAGCTCCAATTCCAGTGGCACAAGCATCAGACTCTAGCACAAAGGGAAGAGAGAAAACTGGCAATTGTAACACTGGAGTACTACCCATGGCTTGCTTCAGTTGATCAAAGGCTTCAGTGGCAGAAGCACTCCACTCAAACTTACCTTTCCTAAGTAACTCAGTAAGTGGTTTAGCAATGATCCCATAATGCTTGACAAACTTTCTATAGTATCCAGTGAGACCCAAGAAACCCCTCAATGCCTTCACATTACTAGGGATAGGCCAGTCCATGACTCCTCTAATCTTTTCTGGATCAACTTCCACACCAGCTGCAGAAATGATGTGGCCCAAGTAGTCAATCCTAGGTTGACCAAAGCTGCACTTAGAAGCCTTGGCATAGAGCTCATGTTTCCTCAGAATAGATAGGGTGATCTGCAGATGTTCTTGGTGGAGTGTTGCAGTAGTGCTGTAGACCAAGATATCATCAAAGAAGACAAGGATGAATTCCCTCAAATGAGCTTTAAAAATCTGATTCATCAAGGCTTGAAACGTGGCTGGAGCATTAGTTAAGCCAAATGGCATCACCTTAAACTCATAATGACCTGAGGCTGTAACAAATGCAGTCTTATTGATGTCCTCCTTCTTAACTCTGATTTGGTGATAACCAGCTCTAAGGTCAATCTTTGAAAATATCTGAGCTCCATGTAATTCATCCAGTAGGTCATTTATGATAGGAATAGGGTAACCATCTTTAACTGTGATAGAGTTCAATTTCCTATAATCAATGCAAAACCTCCAAGTTCCATCTTTCTTCTTCACCAAAAGCACTGGTGAAGAGAATGGGCTGACACTAGATTGTATAATACCACTTTGCAGCATCTCATCCACCATCTTCTCAATCTCTCTTCTTTGTATATATGGATACCTATAAGGTTGCAGCTTAAAAGGAGCCATACATGCCTTAATGGTGATTGAGTGTTCAGTTCCTCTCTCAGGTGGGAGAGAGGTAGGTGTGGCAAACACATTTGCATAATCCTCTGGGATAGAGGAGAGGTAAGAAGGTGTTGTTGTGGTGCTGGGTGATCCCTCTGTACCAGAAACCATGCACACACATCCAATCATAATCTTGTTTCTACTGATGAGCCCCTCCATCTTTTCTTCTGTGATGGCTTGAATGGACACACTAGGTGCAGGACCTTGTAAGGTAATCTTTTGCCCTTGTAAATAGCCAGTCACTCTTTGCTGAGTAAAGTGAAAAGTAACTGGTTCCAATTGCCTCAACAGATCTACTCCAATGACTAGGTCACACCCTCCCCCAATTCCAAGATCCTGACCTCAGTGACAAAGGAGTACTTGCCTATTTGCCACTGAAAAGAAGAGCATTTGGCATTGCTCACAATTTTTCTACCATCTGCTACAGTAACTCTCATCAACGTTGTGGGTTCTAGGAGACACTGAACTCTTTTGGCTGTACCAGGATCAAGGAAAGTATGAGTGCTACCTGTATCTACAAGGATGGATATGGGGTGTTTATTAACCCCTCCCATGAGTTTAATGGTTTTGTCACTTACTTGACCTGCTAAAGCATACACAGAGATTTTATAGACCTCCACTTCCTCTTCCACTTCCTCTAACTCTTCCTCTCCCTCACTGATCTCCTTTCCCAAAATCATGAACAATCTCTTACACTTATGGCCATAAGTAAACTTCTCATCACAATTAAAGCACAATCCCTTCTTCTTTCTTTCTTCCCAATCCGCATTTGATAACCGTTTAACAGGTGTAGGTTTGTCTTCAATAAGAAGAGGAATCTGTTTGTTAGAAGACTCACCAAAGGTGTCTTTGAAGCTCTTAGCATGTGATGCATTCATCGATGGCTTGGGGTAACTCCTCATGCTCTTGTGCAGTTGATCCACAACTCTCTCTTGAAGTTTAGCTTGATACATAGCTTCTTTCAATGTCCTCGGTTTTAGCAATTTCACCATGCTCTTGATTTCTTCCTTCAGTCCACTAATGAAGCTGTTTATGAAATAGGATTCAGATAGTGTTCGATTCATGTTTAGCATGAATGCCTTGAGTTCCTCAAATTTGTCCCTGTACACTTCCACTGTACCCTCCTGTTTCAGTTTATTGAATGTTTCCACCACACTATCATCATTGTCTTCTCCAAAACGCTCCATCACCATGTCAACAAACCCTACCCAATCAATTGCCTCACGTCCTTCCACATAATCCGAATACCAGTGGTCGGCCTTGCCCTCCATATACATTGATGCATAGCCCACCCTCTCGTGATCTATCATCCGTGTAATAATAAAGTATTTCTGGCATTTACGCAGCCATCCACGAGGATTATCGCCATTAAATCGTGGAAAATCCAGCTTCGGAGCTCTGTGACCCCCATTTCCCCATACTGATTCTCAGTTTATCGATGCATGGGAATCGTATAGGGCACATTCCCTTCCGATCGTGCACGCGCCGTCGGCGGTGGTGGATTTGCCATGGATCCACCGCTTTGCAACTGCTCCTTTCCTCGATTCGTTGTCAACATCCGCCCTAATTCATCAAATCGTTTGAACACCTCTTCAAACTTCATATTTGTACTTTTCTGAGCTGCTGCAATCTTCTCTTCCAGATCGCCCTGCAACTCCGATCTTAGGGTTTGCTGTCCGCCGAACAAGCTCGCCACATTCTGCTCCATTGATTTCATCTGCTCGTCCATCGCCGCCAATTGCTGCTCCACTGCCTCTACCCGAGTACTGTTAACCTTTGCCATAACCAATTCGATCGTGCGTGGTTGTTAGGATCAATGCCCTGATGGCCAATTGTTACGTTTCAGATTGTGAAATTGGAAATATATTGAATGGGTGATCTCGAATGAAAAATTACAAAGGATTTAATCCCCAAAATATCTAGCATGGGGCCACATGAATTCAGCTCAGCTTCTATTTATAGATTTCAGCTGGATTTAACAAACTAACGGCTACGCCACATGTCGTCCTCTGATTGGTGAGTTTTAAACCTCCGTAGCCTCCAAAAGCGCGTTTCTCTCCTCGGGTTTCTTTAAGTGAATCTCCGTTTTCTCCCTACGACGTTGTTTCTCTCTCTCTCTCTTCTTCATGCACGTAACAGGGGGTTTGAACGAGTAAGAAAACGATTATTGAAAGACTTGTATAATTTAAAAGTCCCCTCGTTTCCTTTTTGCCTTAGTGATGTTTCTCAATTAAATTGGGGTTTGATGACACTGTGTTTAGCAAGCATACCTAAGGTAGTTCCTCGTTTTCTGTGTTAGAAAAAGCTTAATTAATTATAATAATTTATCTGCTGCTTAATCGTATTTGCAGATTGATTTTTCATTGCTTATTGATGTTCGTATAATCAACAATGAGGATTCGGGACAAGGAAACAAATCCGTTAGTTTGGTGAGTGAAGGTTCTGTACCCAATCAAATCGCTCCAGAAACATTCTTGCCTAGCAGCAGTGACAAACAGACAGTTGTTGTACCGTACTATCGATTTTCCGGGATTTACTTTGAATTAACTTGAGGATTTTGAGGTACCAAACTAACTTCGCAAGATTGAATCTTTTCATACAATTAAGATTCTGCGATTTTAAACAAAAGAGGACTAAAAACACTACATTTGCAAAGTTACTGAATGTAAAATTAATACGAGACAATCTAAAGGATTAAACTCCTAAATACACCCCCCACTTCTGCAGGTCTTAAAATCTTTATTCACATAATAGAGTTTATTATTTTCATTTGTTTGGATTATGACAGTAATTAACGTTGTTGTAGAAACCGGTGGCGCGAGCATCTGGGACGAATTCAGCGAGGCTCTAAATGCAAAGAAGGAACAGCTATCGAAGGAGAATGGTTGGGGTAGTAATGCCAAAAGGTACAAATCACCATCCACGGAAAATAACAGCTGGGGCAAGAATGTACGAAAGGTACAACCACCATCACAGGACAATAATAATAATAATCGGGATAAGCAGAGTTCAGGTGGTGGTAGATCATGGTCGTATAAAGGTCTAAGAGGCGGTGGTCTTGCCTCAACAATGGCTATGATAAGATCGAAAAAGGATGTGTGGGGTTAGAAATTAGTTTTTACTCGACCGTGTATTCGTTCGTGTTAAGCTTTTTTATGTTTCTAAGTCGAAACTTCTCTGTTTGGTTTTTTTTCTTTTTGTGGTCAAGCTTTTTGGAGTATGTAAAATGATGAATCTTTAGGTTTCTTGTAAATTGCAGAACGGGAAGCTGACGAAAATATGTAATCTTATGCTTCGTTTGGTTGGTAAGACGAGTCACGGTTAACCACAAATGAGCTCTTGTTTGGTGAATAACTTATTATGAAATTTTATCTTGACTAGTTTTATTTAGGGAATCAAACGAGCCCTAAGGATTTAATTTTAGTAGGAGTTTTTTTGGTTATCTATATATGATTAGATTGAATTAAATAAGATTCGAGTAACTCCACTAATTAATTATTTAATTAGTAAGAAGTTCGATTTTTTAGATTAGATCTATTAAATTTGTTAAATTCGGTTATTTTATATGAATTGTCTATACAACCACTTTGGGTGCTACTACATTAATAAAATAGTAACATATATTTTTATAGCGGTTTTGAATAAGTATAAATTTTCAAGAACATGTAATCAACCCCTACTATTTCGTCAATAGAATCTAATTGTGGTAACCGAACGGCCCCTTACTCAATTTTCTCGTTCTTTGTTACTCATTAAACCCTTTTATGTTTTCTCATTTATTCGTGTGTTGGTTCGGAAAAAAAAAACTCCCAAGGATACATATATAAGTCAAATTCATCCGAAGTTCCGAAGATACGTGAAACAGCTGCCAATCGGGATCTCCAGCATTCGTCCATGGTCAAACGGTCTAATTCAAGACTAGTGACTGTACTACATATATCAAGCTAAACTACTCAAGAATCAGAAACTAGTAGTAGTAGCCAGCATTTTATTTATCAAATCACATCCTATTTTCATCACAATTTCTGTGTTCAACAGGAAATTAAAGCTGGATTGTAGGTGATCTTAATCTCTTCAATTCAAGAATATTACACGTATACGGGAAAAAAAGAGTTTAGAAACTGCGAAGTAACAAAACGGCAGTTAATATTCCTTTGCAGAAAGGCGCTGAGTCCCGATCCACTCTTCGTTCGGATACAAAGTGATTTCAGTCTCCACAGCAGCTGCCTCAACACAAACCATCTGCTTATACTCTTGATCTCCTAAATCAGCTATTGAACTTGCATCAACTTCCCATGGATTCCACACAACTACAAAACAAAAAAATATATAATTATATATATATATAATGCACGTTTTATTAAATAATTCGTTGCATATAAATACGACACTATCAAGTATATATATAAAAAAAACCTTACCAATTTCAGGAAGAGTTGCATCTTTGTGAATGGTAATAGTTCTTCTAAGTTCAACGTCCCTAATACAGATCTCATGAGGAGTGTTCAGATATACCCTGTCCAACTAAAACCGATATTAAAGTCAGGTTCATCAAAAGATTATAGCTAATTAATTACACAAACATAATAATTTATTAAACTTAGGTAATTAAAATACATCTTTATATTTATATATATACTTCGTCTCCAAAAGTGATTGCATCAGCCTCGTCAGTGAATTGATTGTGATCCTTCAGGTAGTCCCGATAATCCAACCCCTGCAATCCTTCAATCTGAGTTGCACTGGAAAATGGATTATTAATTTAGTTAATTCACTGTTGCTATTATATATTTAAAAAAAACATTAATATAATAATGTCATTAGTATATATTACCGGATATTTGAGACGGAGAAGTAGGAGTGGTAGGCGAATTTGAAAGTGAAAGGCTCCCCATTAGTGTTGACGTTTTTTACACGAGTTGTCATAGTCAGATCTCCGGTGGGTCCCAGGTTAACACGTAAACGGAGCACAAATCTGAAACATTAATTAAAACAGAGGAAATATATATAATTTGGATTTTGATATAGTTGTATATATATATCAAAATTATTAATTAAAGATTAATTGTGAAGTACTTATGATTAGGCCAGTCTTGGAAGTCGTCCGGTTTATGTCTGAGAACAAGATCAACGTATGCCTTATCGGGTGTTGGAGGGTAAAAGGCTGTATCAGGTGAAAAAATCCACTCTGCGATTCTAGCAAATCCATGTCCCTCCATGTTTTCTTCGTCGAAAAACTGATCATGCATGATTAATTATACAACAGTTTATATATGAAACTGAATAAACGAATAAAAAAATTAACCTTTGGGAAGCAAATTGGGATGCCTCCACGAATCGGGTGTGGAGGTCCGTAAACGGCCTGGAAATTAAATAAAAATATGTTATTCGTTATCATTTACGAGAGTACTAAAGAAGAAAACATCGATCATTTTCGACAGTTCAAGATAATCTTTTAATTAATGGAAGAATGAAACAGGCAAATCAGGAATAACTTGATTTACATATCAATCTTTGAAGAATCATGATTAAATTACTCTTTGACATCAATTAATTAATTCCCTTACTATATACAGTTAAGAACAGTAAAACAGAACCCGATTTTAATTAGGCCGGTGATTAATTATCGGAATATATAACAAGATCGATCATCTCACACTAATTAATAACATAATTAAAATTAAATCAGAGGAATTAAAAGTACCTTTTCACTGAGAAAAAGTAACTCTTGTTCATGTTCAGTCTTCCACGATACTACTTGAGCTCCATAAAACAGAATCTACAAATGGATCAAATTCAAAACATTTATCAATCAATACAGTGAAACCCTAACCCCGCACCATTACCGTAATTACTAAAAAAAAAATCAAATTAAAATAAACTGCGTTAATCAATTAATTACGTCGGAGCAAATCGGAGAAATCTGAAAATATATATACCTCGGCGGAGTAGCCACCAGGTTGGCTGAGAATGACGGAACGGCCGCCGCGGTTGTCTGGGGCTGTAAATCTAATCGTAGGACTCCGCACTGGCGGCGGAGGAGCAGCCGTGGACGAAGATACCGATTCCGCTGACATGTTCACTTCCCGATTAAGTGTGTGTGTGTGTGTGTGTGTGTGTGTGTAATGGATGGAAGAAGAAGCACTGGGATGATTTATATAACTGCTACAGATCAGAAAATTGAAAATGGTGCTTCCGCCTTCTTCTTCACACCTTTTATACTAACAGAATCTAATTTGCGCTCTAACTGAAATCAATAGATACAGCTTTTTTCACGTGAAATTACTTCATTACCCCTGTATTCTGTATTCGTGTTCTTGTTTCTGTTAGTTAATTAATTGTAAATTTATTTCTTTTTTCTAATATTTCCGGGACCACAATTTTGGTAAAATTGAACTGATTAAATCTTGATATTTATTTTCTGTATTTCTTTTATTTAGATAGAAAAATTAGGCCATTTTTATATACCAAAAGATATAGATAGACACACAGGCGGTAATACATAATGTATTTATTTATAAGATAAATTACAATCACCCCTGGAGTATGATCAAATTATGAAAAAATCCATAATATTTGGATAATTACAACTATCTCCCTCAATTATAAATATTCTTACACGTCCATCCTTATCGTGTCAAATTCAACATAATCTTCTAGATTATGTGGAATATTCTCTAGTTTGTACTCGTTTTGTGAAAAAAATGCAGTTTCTGATGCACCACAATCTGATATATATAAGCCAAAAAACACATCTTATATTCATCTTATATAAAACGAGTACAAAATTGAGAATATTCTATATAATCTAGAAGATTCCACCAAATTTGACACCGTAAAAATAGACATGTAAAACAATTTATAATTAAGAGGTCTTTTCATAATTTGTTCATACCTCATGTGTGGTTGTAATTTTGCCCTTATTTATAAGTAATCAAAAATACATAGTTCATCTTCCATCAAAAGAAAAATACATAGTTCATCTAAAATGTGTTTCACTATTCATTAATGGTTAAATAAAATCATAAAAAAACCGTATATTATCATTTTCTTTAAATACTGATATACTCTAATATTTTATTGATATTTTATAACAAATAAAATATATAGTATAAATAAACATTTGTCAAAAAGTACTTTATATTAAAATTATTTTACTAATTTTTTAATAGTCAATCAAAATAATAGAAAAAAACATCATATAATTTAGGAGATGATACGAGGAGCTCAATTGCCGTGAAGCCAAATAGTAAGAATCTCACACAAAACCCGAAAGACAACTCATGCTCAATCTTACCTTACCCACTAATTTCGTAATTTCGTCAATGTTAATATTATGTGTCGGTACCTCACTTTTCATTAGGAAAGCAGCTCCGCTTTCTTTTCAACCGCTTACTAAGATAGACTATCACTGCCCTAAGCTAATAGCTTGCTTCTCACCTAGATAGATATAGATGGTAGATGTCACTATATTCGGCTCAATACAGAAACAAAGGCAGAAAGCTTGCAACATGGCATACACCGAGGAAAGGCCCACTTGCGGCAGAGCTAGGAGCGACCGCACGAACAGATTTTCTCCATTTAATTGATTCAGATTGCATGGAGCAAGATAGCTGGCCCTAAGCAGACAAGCACAACTCATAGTAGTCACACCATTTCCAGTGTGATCTGAACAAAGACAGAACAAAGGACCCACCATCCCATCCCACGACATGTATAAATATTAAATATAATCTTGAAGTTCAAGGGAAAGACTACAACCGTATTTCGACACAACAATGTCGATTTTTACCGGAAAGAAATTAGTCTCGATTTTTCAACATTTGTCGATAGCCTGACATTTTTGCGGAAAATATTGATTTTTTTTTTTTTGTAAATTATGCCACTACAATGTTGTTTTTAGTGACATAAATCAACCTGTACACGTCGACTATTTTGTGCGGGATTTTTTTTTTAAAAACGACCACCAAGCTAAGAAAGTACAATATTCCATACCTTATTGTGTTATTCGACCTTCGAATCCTCCATTTTGATGTTTGGTAAGTTCAAAATGTTCTCCTTTACAAGTTTTGGTACGATTTGAGGGCTTTGTGAGCTGATAATTTATGGAGAAGGTGAAATATATTTTTTAGGAGAAAATGTGTGTGATGGCTTTGTGAAGAAGATAGAGTGGGTTTTGTTGGTGCGCTCTTGCACAAACGAATTTGTGGAATTTTGTGATTGTGTATTTTTTTAATTTTAGTAAAGGTATAATAGTCTTTTAATAATTCAATTGGTGGAAGATTAGATATAATCTTTATTTCAAATAGTCGCCGCCTTAATTAGCACAATCCATAACAGAGAATAACAAAATTTTGAGTTGAAATTTGAGGAACTATTGATTATATAACAACAGATGAACCAAAATAACATACTGAAATGCAGCCACATATCACAGCATTTAATTAGGGTTTTTTCACTTGTAATATTTCTAAATCCTCAATATACAGAAACTTATGCCCTGTACAGTTGCTCTCGTCTACAATTGAAAACGGGGTTCTTGTTTTTCCTTACATCTCACGAGCAAGCAGAATCGCGTGTATGGCCAATGAAACTCATTAGAGCTACTACGGCCGTAAGTTCAAAAATCGAAACATCCTCAAATTCAATCCATGTATGTACATTCTCAAGTATTTTTCACATCACATCCTATTTTATGAAATATTACATGTTTAGAAACTGCAAAGTAACAAAACTGCATTCAGTTAATAATATTTCATTAAATCATATCAGAATATTCCTCGGCAGAAAGGCGCTGAGTCGCGGTCCACTCTTCGTTCGGATTCAAAGTGATTTCATTCTCCATAGCAGCTGCCTGAACGCAAACCATCTCCTTATACTCTTCATCTCCTAAATCATCTATTATACTTGCATCAAATTCCCATGGATTCCACACAGCTACAAAATAAATAATATAATGCACGTTTTATTAAATAATTCGTCGCATATAAATACAGACACTAATATTTTTGAACCTTAATTACCAATATCAGGAAGACCAGCATCTTTATGAATGGTAATAACTCTTCTAAGCTCAAGGTCCCTAATACGGATCTCATCGGGAGTGTTCATATATACCCTGTCCACCTAAAACCGAAATTAAAATAAAAAGTGATTATAGTTAATTAATTACACCAAACTTAATATTAATTAAACTTAGGTAGTTAAAATACTCTGTCTTTGAAAGTGATTGCATCAGCCTCTTCAGTGAATTGGTTGTTGTCCACCCCCTCCACATAGTCCCGATAATCCAACGTCTGCAATCCTTCAATCCGAGTTAAACTGGAAAAAGGGATTATTAATTTAGTTAATTCACAGTTGCTATTATATATATATATATATATATATATATATATATATATATATATTTTAAAAACATTAATATGATAGTGTCATTAGTATATATATTAATTTACCGGATATTTGAGACGGAGAAGTAGGTGTGATAGGCGAATTTGAACGTGAAAGGCTCCCCATTAGTGTTGACGTTTTTTATACGAGTTGTCATAGTCAGATCTCCGGTGGGTCCCAGGATAACACGTAAACGGAGCTCTAATCTGCAACGTTAATCAAAACAGAGGAAATATATATGTAGTTTCGATTTTTTATACAGTTGTATGTATATCAAAATTATTAATTAAAGATTAATTGTAAAGTACCTATGGTCAGGCCAGTCTGGGAATTTGTCGGGCGTAAGATTGAGCAAAAAATCAGCGTATGCATTATCGGGTGTTGGAGGGGGAAAGGCTGTATCATGTTTCAAATTCTCGATTCCCCATAATCTGATTCTAGCAAATCCATACTGATCATGCATTTTATTTTTTCTTTTAATTAATCAATATATTTACATACGAAACCGAATAAACGTAATTAGGCAATTGGAGTCGAAACGAACAAAAGAAGCAAATTAACCTTCGGGAAGCAAAATGGGATGCCTCCACGAACCGATTGTGGAGGTTTGTAAATGGCCTGAAAATATAAATATGTTGTTCGTTATTATTTACGAGAGTACTAAAGAAGAAAACATCGATCATTTTCGACATTTCAAGATAATCTTGTAATTAATGGAAGAATGAAACAGGCAAATCAAGAATAATTTGAGATGATTATTAAATGACTCTTTGACATCAAATTATAGAACAATTAAAAAATAATTCTTACGTTAAATAATGTATTGCAACTATAAAATAGAACAAGATTTTTATTAGGTGATTAATTACGGAATTAATAACATAATGTATTGATAATTCGGAAAGTAATATATGTCACAGAAAATTAAAATTAAACGACTGGTAATTAATTAAATCAGAGGAATTAAAAAGTACCTGTTTACTGAGAAAAAGTAACTCTTGTTTATGTTCATTCTTCCACGATACTACTTGAGCTCCATAAAACAGAATCTACAATTGGATCAAAACACAATCAATACAGTGAAACCCTAAGCCCGCACTATTTCCGTAATTAATTACTAAAAAAAATAAAATTAAAATATACTGCGTTAATCAATTAATATATATACCTCGGCGGAGTAGCCACCAGGTTGCCTGAGAATGACGGAACGGCCGCCGCGGTTGTCTCGGCCTGTAAATCTACGCGTAGGCCCCTGCACTGGCGGCGGAGGAGGAGCCGTGGACGAAGATGCCGATTCCGCTGACATGTTCACCACTGCCAATTGCGCAATCACACAGCAGAATGTGTGTGTGTGTGTGTGTGTGTGTGTGTGTGTGTGTGTTTAATGGATGGAAGAAGAAGCAGTGGGATGATTTATGTAACTGCTGCAGATCAGAAAATTGAAAATGGTGTTTTCCGCCTTCTTCTTCACACTTTTTATACTAACGGAATCTAATTTTCGCTCTAACTGAAATCGATAGATACAGCTTTCCGGCGTGAATTTACTTCAATACCCCTGTATTCTCTATTCTTATTTCTTTTAGTTCATTGTAAATTTATTTCCTTTTCTAATATTTCCGGGACCTCAATTTTGTTAAAATTGACATAATTTGATTAATTTTTTTTTTTTGGTATTTCTTTTATTTAGATAGAAAAATAAGGCAATCTTTATGTACCAAAATAGTTGCTAGGCATGTGATCCTTCAGAAAACAGTTGCGTTGATGACTTTGGCTTCCGGTGACCTGAAAAAGAGAAAGCCGGACTGATGCCGGAGTTAGCACTCCGACGATCAAGTCAGTGATAGCGTGATTACTGTATTTCTTTAGGATTTGAGATTTTTTGTATTCCATTAAGTAAAAGAAAAACTCCCTTTATATACCCTTCGACCCGGGACTCGAAGGGCCCGGGAATTCCGCGCTAATTGCAGATGGCAGTCGTCCTTCCCCGAGCGGCCCGGGCGGCCGGGGTCATGATGACTACCCCAATAGGTCTGCTGACCTCGTTCGGTACTTAGCCGTTGAGCCACGCCTGGTCATTCTGCCATAAATGCCACTGTCAGAATATTAAATGCGCCGTCCCGCATTTATGACCCTCCGACCTGTGAAAGCCCCTCGGGAGAGAAACCAGTTCCTCCGTGGATGGGCCCTTATGCCAACGGGTTGGGTGATCCCTTGGGCCGTTGGTACTGAAGAGCCCACCTTTTGATGGGCCTTGATAATTGGGCCCTTGGCCCTGGATCGGGCTAGGATAGTTCGGGTCCGGATCAACTAGTCCCCCGGGTTCTATCTCCGAGTTTAGGACCCGGAGTTTACTCGGTTTTATTTTACCTAACTTGGGCGACGTTCAATCAGCCGCGTCTTTCAAGTTAGCCGCCTGGTCTTCTGCGCCTTTCACACACAATCCTAGGTCCCTACAGCCCACGCGGGGCTCCTCGTTTTCCGTGCGCCATTACTGCCGGCGGCTCTTCGACTTTATACCCTGCTTTATTTTTTGAGAGGCGTCTTCTCTTCCCCACTTCTAATCTTCACACATCCCCTTCACTCTCCCTCTTAACACCCTTCTTCCATTTATCGAGTGACTCCGCCAGGTACATCCTTATCCATTTCCTTTGTTTATACTGCGTTTGCTCCTCCTCTGACTGGTTCGACCATGGTTTCTCAAAACACATCCACTTCCTCTTCTTCGGAGAGGACGGGTTCCGCCGTCCCCTCCCCGGTTCCCCGGCGCGGTCGCCGGCGACCGGCTCCCCGTAAAACGGTAGCTCCTTCCTCCTCTAGGGCGGGGAAGAAGAAAGTAGCGGAGAAACCCACCCACTCCTTGGTCGATAAATTCGACCTTGAGGCCCTTTATGTTACCCAAGGGATGGATCCCTCTTTCCACCTCATTGTGCCTTCCCGTGATCAGACCCCTTCGAACCCCCCTCCGGGGTACCTCACGTGGTATCTCGACCAATTCAAAGCTGGCCTTTCGTTCCCTTTACATCCCTTTTTTGTCGATGTAAGTCGCGTTTATAAAGTTCCTCTTCACTTATTTCACCCCAACGCCATAAAATTCATGTCCTGCTTTTACATTGTCTGTGTGGGTACTGGTGTTGACCCACGCCCCGAGCTCTTCTTTTCCCTATTTACCCACAACCGATCACCCTCAGGCTATTTCCATCTCTCGACCCGAATCGGCCGTCTTTTCGCTGGTCTGGTCACGAAGATCGATTCGTGGCAACGGCGTTTCTTTTTTGCCCGTCCGCCCTCTCCGTGGCCATTCGATCCTTCTCCCCCCGCCAAGTCCCCCAAGCGTGCTGCCTTGGACGTAAATTTCGACGAGGAGACAGCCCGTCTCCTCGCTCGTGTTCGTCCTCGCGCTTGGAATGTGGAGAAGGTCGTTAGCACCACTCCCCTTTTTTCCCGTGCCGGTCTGTGGCGCACCCCCTCCTTCGACCGCCGGCCTTGGGGTATATACCAATTTTGCCTCCCTTATTCATCTTTACTTGTGCAGTGTCCCCCCCCCCCTTTCTCTTTTGTTTTTTGTTTGCAACGAGTATTAACATTTCCGTTTTGTCAGCCGAGATGATGCTTGACATGTTGATGGAGATGGCGGAGGCCGAAAAGAAAAATACCGGAGGTCCGTCAGCACTTCCTCAGGAGACCGGCACTTCCGTTGCTCCCGAGGCATCTCCCCGTGGAGCTGAGCTTCCGTCGCACAGTTCCAACTCTCCCTCTCGCGCCGCACCACCCTTTCCTGACTTGCGGCTGACTGCCCCTGATGTCGTGATCGACCTCTTGGACAGTGAGGCCGAGGCACGCGACCCGGTGGTTTCTCCGGGCGGCGACCCCGGGTTTGAAGAGGCTCAAGGGGAGTCGGCGGGGGCTAGCTCGAAACGACCCCTGCCGAGCGACTCCACCCCGCCGCCCAAGAGAGCCCGTCTTGACTTGCCTTCCCTCTTCTCTGCCGATGACTCCGAGGAGTCTGTGGACTTTGCTCTCCGTCAGCTGGCCAAGGTCCAGGCCGCCGGGGATTCATCCTTTCTGAGCAATCTGCCTCACTCAACCCGCCGTGCAAAGTTGGCTCTTTGTCTGGCTCAGGTATGTATTTACCTTCCTCTTCCTTATTATCTTACCTTATCAATGGTATGCATTATTTAATTTTAATTTATTTATTATTATTATATACATTTTTTTTTTTTTTTTTAAGGCGAGTTCTATCGTGGCTTCGGGTTTTGGTGAAGATGACCCCTCGGTTCATGATCAGGCGATTCGTGAGCTGTCTTCGCAGGCCGCCAATGCTCGGACTGCTCTCGAGCGAGCATCTTCCCGGATATATGCCTTGATGGCCGAGAACGGGTCATTATCCAGGCAGTGCGAGCTTGCCGAGGAGAAGCTTCAGGACGTCCAGTCAAAGTTAAGCGAGACGAAGAGTGCCTTGGAGGGGCAGATTGCGCGGGCGCATGAGGAGAGGGACTCCGTCGTTCGGCAGCTGGAGGCGAAGGAGCAAGCATTTGAAGAAGAACTCTCACGCCGACTCGCTGCTGAACGGGGGAAGTCCCTAGGAGAGCTTTTGGCGACTGCAGAGGGTTTGTCGGTTCTTGACCAGTACCGGGTCAAGTTATTCCAGAGGTACCCGCACACAAAGCTTTTCTTGAAGGATGCATGTCCCATTGGCATGTATTACGTGAAGCAGACCATTGCTGCGTGTGAAACCTTGGCCTCCGAGCAGCAGGCAGTCGTTCGATACGAGCCCACAGCTGTCTTGGGCAAGATTAGCAGGACGTTTCCTTTGTGGAAAGGCGACCCTCGTGAGCCAATCGATTACGCCTGGTGGCAATCCATTACGGACGATCTGATCTCATCAATCGGCTCGTCTTCCGCTCCTCAGCTTCCGGAGCCATTAGTCACCGATCCGGCGGGTGCGGCGTCGTCGGCCACCGCTGGTCCCCACCCAGCTCTTTCTCTGCCACCTATCCCCGCAACTAATCCTGTTTCCGCCTCCTCTGCTCCTCTGTCCGCTCCGTCCGTTGCCGCTGTAGTCGTTCACCGTTCTTCATCTTCTTAATTTTAAACTTTTGAGAAAACTTTCCTTTGTTATTTCCTTTCCTATTACTACTCATTGTATGTTTGAACTATCTTGATTATTCCCGTATTACCTTTTTGTTATGTATGTCTATTATTTACTTCGTGTTTTATCCTGATTATTCCGTATTACCTTTTTCTTTCTTTGACCCGAAGCTCGAGCTCTCGGGTTTTCTATCGGTGAGGTCGAGCTCGATTTCGTTCCGAGGAACATACTTGGAAAATTTTCAATTTTTCCTTAGCGTTCCTCGCGATCGTATATTTCTTTGACCCGGAGCTCGAGCTCTCGGGCTTTCTGTCGGTGAGGTCGAGCTCGATTTCGTTCCGAGGAATATACTTGGAAATTTTTTAATTTTTCCTTAGCGTTCCTCGCGATCATATCTTTCTTTGACCCGGAGCTCGAGCTCTCGGGCTTTCTGTCGGTGAGCTCGAGCTCGATTTCGTTCCGAGGAACATACTTGGAAAATTTTCAATTTTTCCTTAGCGTTCCTCGCGATCGTATCTTTCCTTGACCCGGAGCTCGAGCTCTCGGGCTTTCTGTCGGTGAGCTCGAGCTCGATTTCGTTCCGAGGAACATACTTGGAAAATTTTCAATTTTTCCTTAGCGTTCCTCGCGATCGTATCTTTCCTTGACCCGGAGCTCGAGCTCTCGGGCTTTCTGTCGGTGAGCTCGAGCTCGATTTCGTTCCGAGGAACATACTTGGAAAATTTTCAATTTTTCCTTAGCGTTCCTTTACTTTCATAAGTTCTTAAGAAAGGGAGAGTAGTTCTCATTCATTAGGGGAAACACATCAAAATGAAAAAGGGAAAATATCAAAATGGAAAGTGGAAAGCATGCATCTCTTAGGCGAAATACTTCTTCAAGTGCCCTATGTTCCATGGTCGAGGTAGTTTATCCCCCTCGGCTGTAGCCAGCTCGTACGCTCCTCCTTTTAATATCTTCTTGACAACGTAAGGTCCTTCCCAATTGGGTTCCATTTTCCCGGTGGCTTTCAAAGCGTCCGCCTGCATAAGCACCAGGTCGCCGACTTGGAAATGTCTCTTCCTTACCTTTCTGTCGTAGGCGTTTTTCATTCTCGCCTTACTTGCCTCCATCCTGATCGCAGCTTGCTCTCTTAGCTCCTCTGCTAGGTCCAGGTCCGTTCTCAGCTGTTCTTCGTTATCCACTTCGTTGAAGTTCTTAGTTCGCCTCGAAGGTATTCCAACCTCTAGCGGTATTACTGCCTCTGAGCCATGCACAAGAGAGAAGGGGGACGTCCGGTATGCCCACAGGACCGAGTGTAACTCATCCACCCAATTGCCCTTCGCTCGATCTAGTCGCTTTTTGATTCCTTCGATTATGACTCGGTTCACTACCTCGACTTGGCCATTTGCTTGCGGGTGCGCTACCGCCGCGTACCTCTGTCTTATGCCCAAACCCTTACACCACTTGGTGATCCGTGCTGAGTTAAATTGTGTGCCGTTGTCTGATACGAGGTCCCTCGGCAACCCGTACCTGCAGCATATGTTCTGCCATATGAATTTCATTATTTCCGTATCCGTGATCCTCGCCACTGCTTCTACTTCGACCCATTTAGAGAAATAGTCTACAGCGACCACTAGAAACTTCCTTTGGCCTGTTGCGAGAGGCAGAGGGCCTACTATGTCGATTCCCCACTGGGCGAACGGGCAAGGGGCGTCCACGATTGTCATCTCCTCCCCGGGCTTATGTATGCGGGGGCCGTACCTTTGGCACTTATCGCAGCTCTTCACAAATTGCGCTGCGTCCTTTCTCATAGTGGGCCAAAAATAACCGGCTCTTAGTAGTCGCATCGTGAGCGCTCGCCCACCAGCGTGGTCTGCGCAGCAACCGCCGTGGACCTCTCTGATCGCGTTTTCTCCCTCCGTTTCGCTGAGGCATCTCAGGTGGGGCCTTGTGAATCCCCTCTTATATAGTGTCCCTTTATCCAAACAAAAATTTCTCGCTTTCGCTTCCAATTTGCTCTGCTCCCTCCTACAGGGCAGCATTTCTCCTTTCAGACATCTTATGATTTTCTGGCGTCAATCTTGTGCTAGGCTTGTTGTCGCTACCTCCAGGTGCTCTCTTGGCTGCCCTTCGAGAATCGTTATCTGTCTTGAGGAGCAGTCCGCGGACATACTTCCCACCCTTGCTAGGAAGTCCGCTCTTTCATTTTCCTCCCTCGGGATTTGCCTAAGTGCCACCTTGTGAAAGCTCTCAGCTAGCTTTCTTGCCTTACTGCAATATTCCTCCATTCGCCCATCCTTCGTTTCAAATATCCCATTGAACTGCTGGACGACCAACTGCGAATCAGAGAATATCTCCAAAATCTGGGCTCCCGCGTCGGCAGCCAACTGTAAGGCGTGCAGCAGGGCCTCGTACTCGGCCTCGTTGTTTGACGCTCGGAAGGTTAATCAGATCGCATACTCATATTCCTCCTCCGCAGGGCTGACTAGCAATACCCCCGCTCCGCTCCCCGATTGGGTGGCGGACCCGTCGATGAAGACTCTCCATTCCCCGCTCTCTTCCTCTTTTGTCATCCCTTGCAAAAAGTCCGCTAATACCTGCCCTTTAATGGCGGCCTGTGCCTCGTATTCGATGTCGAACTGTCCCAGTTCCACTGCCCATTTAACCATTCGGCCAGATACGTCCATCTTTCCCAACGTTCCTTTCAAAGGAAGGTTAGTTCGCACTATTACCTCGTGCGTCAAAAAGTAGGGCCTCAGTTTCCGTGCTGTGATCACAAGGGCCAATCCTGCCTTCTCAATCTCGGGATAACTCTTTTCAGCTCCTCTAAGCATTCGGCTCACGTAATAAACGGGATGCTGGGCCCCCTTTCTCTCGCTCAGCAGTACCGTGCTTACCGCTTGGCGACCCACCGCCAAGTACACATACAGCCTCTCCCCGACCTCGGGTTTCACTAGCAGGGGTAGGCGGGTGAGGGACTCTTTCAACTGCTTGAATGCACGGTCGGCATCTTCATCCCATTGGAAGCGATGGCCCTTGCGCAGGATCCTAAAGAACGGGTAGTTGGTGTCGGCTGCTCGTGAGATAAAACGGCTTAATGCCGTGATCCTACCGGCCAATATCTGCACTTCTTTTACACTTCTCGGGGGTAGCATTTCTATTATAGCCCGCACCTTTTCTGGGTTAGCTTCCACTCCTTGCTTAGTCACCACATACCCTAGGAATTTTCCGGTCTCCACACCAAACGCGCATTTGGCGGGGTTGAGCTTCATTCCATACTTTCGTAGTGTTGCGAACGTCTCCTGCAGGTCGCTGATGTGTTCATTGACCTCCCTACTTTTGACCAACATATCATCTACGTACACTTCCATATTCCGCCCTAATTGGGCTCGGAACATATTGTCTACCAACTTCTGGTACGTTGCTCCCGCGTTCTTTAAACCGAACGGCATTGCTACGTAGCAATACGTTCCTGTGGAAGTCACAAAACTGACTTTGGGCTGATCCTCCTCGGCCAGGCGAATCTGATGGTATCCTTGCGAGGCGTCCATCATGCTAAGCATCGCGCACCCGGCAGTCGAGTCCACGAGCTGGTCGATCCTTGGCAACGGGTAGTGATCCTTCGGGCAAGCTTGATTCAAGTCACGGAAGTCTATGCACATTCTCCATTTTCCTTCCGCCTTCTTTACTAGCACGGCGTTTGACAACCAAGTTGGGAACTGGATTTCCCTGATATGACCCGCCTCTAATAGCTTTTTTACTTCCTCGCCGATGATCTTGTCTTTCTCTGCCCCAAAATGCCTCCTCTTCTGTTTCACAGGGCGAGCGTCAGGTCTTAGGTTCAGCTTGTGGACTGCTACCGAGGGATCTATTCCGACCAGGTCTATGGGAGACCAGGCAAACACGTCCTGATGGTCTCGCGGACATGCTATCAGCTCCTCGGCCGTTTTGCTATTCATCCTTGTTCCTATTTTAGTGACCCTCGTAGGGTCACTCTCGCTGAGGTTAACCACTCGCAACTCTTCCATGGGCTGGATGTGACCCTCCCTCTCGTCGTCCGGGTCCTCGCGGGCCCTTTTCTCCCTTGCTCTATCCGAGCGCTCCTCCCATCCGACGGGATTGATGCGCCGTTGTCCCCGTAGCGCTTGATTATAGCATCGTCTGGATGTCTCCTGGTCGCCCCGGACCTCTCCTACTCGGTCTAGTATTGGGAATTTCATTTTCATGTGGAAAGTGGAGACGACAGCTTCAAACGAATTCATCGAAGGTCGCCCCATTATCATGTTGTACGTCGATGGTGCGTCTATGATCAGGAATCTGACAGCCCTCGTGGCTCGCAGGGGCTCCGTTCCCAAAGACACAGGCAGTGTTACTTCGCCCATGGGTTGTACTACCTCTCCGGCGAAGCCAATGAGCGCCGTGTCCACCCTCCTGACTTCGAAGTTCAGTCTCATCTGCTTAAAACAGTCGTAGTAGATGATGTCTGCCGAGCTACCTGTATCCACTAATATTCTGGCCACATCATAGTTGGCCACCATGGCCGTGATGACCAACGCGTCGTTGTGCGGCTGTTGTATTCCAGTCTCGTCTTGCACTCCGAACATGATCGGTGGAGCTATCGATACCCGGTACATCATGGCGAGTTCTCCCCTTAGCTCCTGCAACTCTCGCATGTGCGCCCGTCGGGACCTGTTCGAGTCTCCACCGATGGGGCCACCGAAAATCGTGTGAATGTAACTATTAGGCGGGCGGGCCTCTGTAGTTCCACTCGCGTTGGTCGGAGGCCGGTTCGAGCTATCTCCCTTCTTGGCCTGCCTTATCCCACTGGGATTACCGCCAACGAATTCCGAAAGATTCTTGCTCCTGATCAGTCTCTTGATTTCATCTCTTAAGTGCTGGCATTCGTCCGTGGAATGACCATGCTCATTGTGGAACCTACAATAGGGCCCGGAGTTAGCGGGCTTTCTTGGAACCTCCGCGTAAGTTCGGGGCCACTTGAGCTTGGGGTGGTTGGCGATGGCAACCAGTATCTCCGAAGGGGCCGACGAGAGAGGTGCGTAGTTCTCAAAACGAGGACCTCCCCTCCTCTCCAAGCCCGGCTCTCGTCGATAGGTCGGCTCTTGCTTCCTCATATCCTCACGGGTCTTATCCTTTCGTCTTTCCACCGGCAAGGTGCTCTCTATAGTTCTGCTTCTTCGGGCTTCCTCCGCGTTTATGTACTTCTCTGCCCTCCCGAGCAAGTCGTTGAAAGAGACAGGGGCCTTTTTGGAGAGGGAATCAAAGAACTCACCCATGCGCAACCCCTGGGCCAGTGCATTGATGAGCACTTCCTCACTGGTGGCAGGGACCTCTAAAGTTGCCGCATTAAACCTCTGCACATAGCTTCTCAAAGGCTCATTCTCTTTCTGTCGTACTGCAAATAAGGTAAGGGTGCTCCTCTTTTGTTTTTTCGAGCTGGCAAAATGGTTTAGGAACACCTCACCGAACTGTGCGAAGCTGTGGACCGAGCAGCGCGGAAGCTGGCTGAACCACCTTTGCGCTGGCCCCGCCAACGTGGTTGCAAACACACGGCATTTTACGCCGTCTGTCAGCCGATGGAGGGAGGCCGAGGTGATGAACCTCGACAAATGTTCCCAGGGGTCCGTGGTCCCCGTGTACTCATAAGTGACATGTTTGAACGTGGCGGGAAGCTCACCATGCTGCAGTCTTTCGGTGAACGGCGTTCCCGCCATTCCTTCTTCCTCCTCGAGAGGAGAGGCCTCTAGCTCGTCTAGACATGGTCCCGCTTCGCCTCCGCCCGATGCCTTTCTCTTGGCAGCAGGATCCTCCATCCTCTCCTGGGGCGACCGGCCCCTAGCCGCAGCGGCGATCAAGGCCTGCAGGTTCTCCAGGGTGAGCGTTATGGTAGAGTTTTCGCGTCCGGTGGGAGAACCACCAGCCGCCGGGGTTGGTTCCTCTCTTCGTGGATCCGAAGAAGGCTCGCCTCCGATGACTTGTAGCGGGGGTGGGGTTGATTCTTCATTCAGCTGCTCCGTTAGGTTTCGGACTACATCCACGGGTGTAGACATTGGTAGCATCCCTTACGTGCGTCAGTAGTGCCAGATGGTGAAGAGCTAGCCTGGCTTTACTTGCAAAACTATTCCCACAGACGGCGCCAATTGATCCTTCAGAAAACAGTTGCGTTGATGACTTTGGCTTCCGGTGACCTGAAAAAGAGAAAGCCGGACTGATGCCGGAGTTAGCACTCCGACGATCAAGTCAGTGATAGCGTGATTACTGTATTTCTTTAGGATTTGAGATTTTTTGTATTCCATTAAGTAAAAGAAAAACTCCCTTTATATACCCTTCGACCCGGGACTCGAAGGGCCCGGGAATTCCGCGCTAATTGCAGATGGCAGTCGTCCTTCCCCGAGCGGCCCGGGCGGCCGGGGTCATGATGACTACCCCAATAGGTCTGCTGACCTCGTTCGGTACTTAGCTGTTGAGCCGCGCCTGGTCATTCTGCCATAAATGCCACTGTCAGAATATTAAATGCGCCGTCCCGCATTTATGACCCTCCGACCTGTGAAAGCCCCTCGGGAGAGAAACCAGTTCCTCCGTGGATGGGCCCTTATGCCAACGGGTTGGGTGATCCCTTGGGCCGTTGGTACTGAAGAGCCCACCCTTTGATGGGCCTTGATAATTGGGCCCTTGATAATTGGGCCCTTGGCCCTGGATCGGGCTAGGATAGTTCGGGTCCGGATCAGCATGTCATCCAGAATTGCTTTTATCATTTACTAGCATTTTTTCCCCGAACGATGCACGGGATATTATTTTAAAAGTGAAAAAGAATAATAAATTTAATATATAATAAGAAAATAAAGCACACTAACATAGTAAAATTTAATATTGTAGCATTATAAATGTTACATATTAAAATTTAACAAATCGAATTTCTATCTTTATCTCTTAAGATTAGAGATATACCGATGAAAATTAGGAGATTGATAATTGTTGAAAATTATAGTTAGAAAATTAGTAGAGAAAAAATATTAAAAGTAAATAATTATAGATGTACCATTAGGGTAGGATTCTTCACGGTTTAATGTCAATTCTGATAATTATTGAAAATTATAGTTAGAAATTAGTAAAGAAAAAATATTAAAAATAAATAATTACAAAACTACCAGTAAGATTTTCAGGGTTACCCAGCGTTTCTTTCTTTTATATATAAAATATTTTACTAAAAAAAAGGAAGTAGAGCTAATTATTTTGAATGCGTATATATCTCAAATATCAATATACATTTATCTTGGTCCCAAAATAAAAATATATATATTTCTAACATATTTAGTTATTTACATATACACATATGTAAATATGTACTGAGATCAGTGGCGGAATCAGAAATGCTTGCAGGGCGAGAATTAAAGAAGTATAGATGATACGATAAATATACCAAAAATATTGGCTTTAATTAAAATAATATAAATTATATTAAAAATATGTATTTCAAACTCCTTAAATTTAGATATTAGACCATGCAATGATTTATTATGTGAATGCCTTAGATTGTTTAAAAGATCAAATAGATAAATATTCGATGATTGAGAACCAAAATATATTATTCAATGAAGAGCAAATACTCTTCTTTATATAATAATTTTGTCTTTAATTGTTATAATATTAATTATATTGAGGTAACATGGGGGGCCATGGCCTCCCCTAGTATCCCCATTAACTTAGATGCAAACTCGACGTTAAAGATGGAAGTTGGAATGAGATTTCCGATATCCGTCAATTTCGATCCGATTTTTTTCTTTTTCTTTTTCCAATTTTAGAAGACTATTTTCCATGTCATGTTTTTATTTCTCATTATCAACATTGGAATATAGAAGATTTTTATTACAAGTAATCGAATACATAGTTCGTCTTCCATCAAAAGAAAAATACATTACAAATTTGTGGGCTGAGGGACAAACGAATTTGTGGAGTTTCATGATTGTGTTTTTATTTTTATTTTAGTAAGGGTATAATAGTCTTTTAGTAATTTATTTGATGGAAAAATTAAATTTGTGGGATTTCGAATAGTCGCCGCCTTAATTACCACATCCATAACAGAGAATAGCAAAATTTTGAGTTGAAATAGAAGCTATTAATTATATAACAGATGAACCAAAATAAATGAACATATTGAAATGCAGTCACATATCACAGCATTTGATTCGGATTTTTTTACTCGTAAAATATTTCTATATCCTCAATATACAGAAACTTATTCCCTGTACAGTTCCTCTCGTCTACAATCGAAAACGGGGTTCTTCATTTTCCTTACAATCTCACAAGCAGAATCGCGTGTACTCGCACTCTGCTTTTGGGATGCCAATGCAACTCATTAGAGCTACTACGGCCGTAAGTTCAAAAATCGAACATCCTCAAATTCAATTCATGTACGTATATCTCGAGCGTTTGTACTTAGATTCCACCATATAGATGCTTGCCTAACTCCTTGTTTAACGAGTAAGGGGCTAGAAGCTTGACGAGATTCACCGGTTCTTCACCTTCCTTGACTATCTGGAACAATAAGAAGTCGCAAAACACATGAAACTTAGCTATTGAAATTTGAAACCCTCACGTAAATGAATAAAGTTTTAAGTATCGACAACCGAGAGCTAATAAATTTAATTAATCGACCTACATCACTTAATCGTGTCAATATACATACCCATTACCCATGATAGGAAACGGCACCTATTATTTTTATATGTGTGCAAGTGTTAATACATTCATAGCTTCACCGAAAGGGACTACTTATAAACTCATATTACACAATTATTTAGTCACACATAAAATTTGTAGATTAGGCATGTATATAAAAGTCAATAATAGTCACACATATATGATATGCTGTTATAAAGAGAAGGATTAAGTACCTTAATTTGAGCATCTGCGCTAAAACCCTTCTCGACAAGGATATTACGGTCGATTGCCTCTGCATAATCTTCGCATCTGCTGTCATTCCTGATCAACTGACTATAGCTTCGCTTTGATGACACATCACGGCCTATCCATATGTATAAAACATCACCAACTTCTGCGCCAATATTTCCTGCCGGCATAAGTATAATATACACAGATCTCGAGTCAAAGATGCCGCAGTGCATCTCCAATTTATGCATAGAGGGCCACTGGTACAATACTAGGTTAGTTGGGTCAGTTTCTTTATTAGTAATATCATAATTCTTTTCACTGTATGGTCTTCTTCTTACAACTTCATCATCGGCCAAATAGCTATGCGTACATTCCTCTGCAGAGCCAACACTTTCCTCTAGAAGGTCACTCTTACCAAGATCAATATCACTCGATTCAAGTCCGCTAGGTGATGGCTGAGCAGACACAAAAGATATGTCGGACCAGTTAGACGACGAGGGCGAAAAGGTAAATGAACTCGAGTAATCGGAGTTTGAAGGTGACAGTGACGGCGATGTTGAGTTGGACTTTGGTTTATTGACGAGAAAAGAAGAAAATGAATCCACTAAACTGAACGCCGGTGAATGCGACAGCGAAGTATCCTGAAAAGGACCTGCACGATCCACTTCTTTTGAGATTACGTACGAAGCAAGTGAATCCGGTGAGTCGCATTGATCACTTGAAGACACCGAATGATTAGCAGGCGAGACAAAGCCTTCAACTTCATCACAAGTATCGATTGCCTTTGCCTCCAGTCCACCACATATCTTCAACGCACTCGGGATCAACTTAGAAGAGGTGATGAATTCTTTCATAACACCGTTGACAAATTTCTTTCTCAATTTATTCCAACCATTCTCTCTGGCGGGCAGACGTGTCTCGGATCCTGCTCCTGGTAGTGGAAAAGGAGGTACGACCCCACCAGCAAGTGCTCCGTGAAAGATTTCGAAATCTATATCATACTCAGCGAGCTTCCTTTGATCGAGACATGGGTGAATGGTCTCAGACAAGCTATTTTCCTTCTCAGCCTTCACTTTACTGCAATCTACCGAACTTCTATTACAGCTAAGAGCATCCCAGAACTCAAATGTCTCCTCATCTTCTTTGACATTTACAACTGGACCTTGTGCTCTTTCATAACGAATAACTTGGGAGGCAGCTACCCTGGCATTATCAGACATCACTGTGGAGCAATGCTTCCCTGTCCACACATACAAAGCCGAAGGGATGTGAACAACGAATGCTCCACGAGAGTCGAGTTTATCCGCATCTGGTTCAGACAACATTTTTGGTACAAGGTGAAGGGGGTCATATGGAGAGTGGGGTGCCATTCGATACATCCTAAGAACGGAAGTTGGGCTTGCAGGCATAGCATGCACTCGTTTCTGGCACTGCAAAAGTTGGCAAGCAAATCCCACGTTTGGATTCGTCACTCCTCTGGCTGCTTTGACGTGCTGGAATGCGTCATCGAAGCTTTGCCGCTCCTTCCACATAAGATATGCGATAACCAACGAGGTCGATCGAGATACACCCTGACAACAGTGAACAAAGACACGCCCACCTTGTTCAAGAACATCCTCAAAATAATCGAAAACATCATAGAGAATACTCGTTATATCCTCAGACGGGCAGTCCTGCAGCCAAAGGGTCTTGTACACGAGGTCATTCTTGAAATATTCCGGGCAAACGAACCCCACACAGTTGAGCACGTGTGTGATCCGATTCTGTCGCAGGATTTCGCGATCCTTGGCAATTGCATCACTTCCCAAATAGACGTGATCTAAGATCCTCGAGCATTCTTTGTTGAAAAAGGCAAGTTTGTCTTTCTTGAATTCGAATTCTCGTGGTGGAGGTTGATCCGAAGTTGAACTTTCACGGGGTGTTACTGATCCAGACCTTGCACCAGGAGTAGGAGGATTTGGCCACACGCCAAGATCATCGGACCCAGCTCTGGGCCATTCCTCGATGCTTGGTCGGATTATAGACAGAGGCTGAAGTGGCGGCAAACACGCCCGCGCTTTGCTGTTCCATTTTGGCGTAGAAGCAGACTTTCTCGGCGGACGTTCAGTCCACGACACTGACCGTAAGTACGTCTTCCAATTTGCGCCTGATGCCTGATCAGTTTCCTCTTCCCTTATCATTTCAGAAGTTTAAGCTGCCACTCTGCAAACCAAAATTACAACCATTTGAGTATAATACTAAACGAATCCAAGTTGAAAAATAATAATTACAATAACAAAACCGAAAAAACTGATCATGCCAAATTTTCGAACTTTCAACAACTAACGTTCAAATAAAATTTCCCATGAGAATCACAGGAAGCATCAGAAACCCAAAACAGGTTGATTTTTTCAACATAATTTACCAAAATTCCAAGTTCTCTCTACCTGACAATTCTTCAAAGTGAACCGCGTTAACCTTAAAAAATTATGATTCAAGGGTATGAAACAAAAAATTCATAAATCATCAATTTTTTCCCCCAAAAACCCTTGACTCGTGGAATCGTTCGCCCAATTGACCGACCGAGTGACGAAAAATCAAACACACGACTGAGACCCGAGTAAATTAAAAACACTAAACCTAGCTATCAAGTGGACACAAATTTCAACCTAATCTACAGAAAAAATCAATCATAAAAATTCAATTGCAAATAAAAGCGATTCGAACCAAAAAAAAAGGAGAGTACGAAGAAGAACACTTACACAAACTAATTTATTAGTTGCTGAAGCATATGCAGCAGATAATTTGATTAGCGTAGACGGAGCATGTGCATATATTATTATTTATTAATTTATTATTATAATTGAGGAAAATGAAAACGAAAAAGGGGAGAAGAGATCCGTTCAACGAAAGTGTCCTGGTTTTAGAGAGAGAAAGAAGAGG
>NW_012193677.1:1213394-1236216 GCF_000504015.1 Erythranthe guttata | reverse complement strand
GAAAAGAAAAGAAACATTAAGTGTAGAAATCGTGTAGCATTATATTTCCTTACATTCGATTTCTTTATATTCAAGCTCGGTTTTGCAAAGCTTATCTCGTGTCTACATAAGCCTATGTCTACACAAAAGTTATACTTGTAAATTCTAGCCTACTACTGTCCTAACAAATAAATATTTGCAGCTAAATAAGATTGATTTCTATAGTATTTAGCTTAATTTCTATAGATATATAAATCAACAAAAACTAATCAACATCTGTAATAGTTCTGAATCAAAATACAACAAATATACAATACCATCAAATTTGATTTATTTTCGTCTCAAAATAAAATCCTGACTTCACCATTTAACGAAAAAATATAGTTGTATAAATTTCTTAAATAATCTTTATTTTAGTAAAGCGCGAAAACCTTATTATATCCCGGTTAAAAATGCAAGATGAAGAATCGGTAAAACATGCTCTAATGATATATATACTATTAATAAACCTAACAAGGCATCCCACATATTAATTTCATGAATTAATTAAGGTAATTTAATTGTTTGGGAGCTAACTCTTAAGACTAATCATAAGAATTAATTATTGGAAGATTGTTGTTAATGAATGACTTTTGGACAGTTGGATTTTGATTAAATTAAACCATTGAGTCATATTTTTGTTAGAAGTAATATTAATAACTACTTTTACTCATTCACCTACTATAATCGTTATACTAGACAATAAATTACAAATATTACACAATCTAATGTTAATATAATCCTAAATTACAAATGAAATGATCTCATACTATTATGTCTCGTTTGATTGGGGAGATTAAACCATTTTAATTAAATAATTGAACTTTATTTGATGTTTGGTATCCCAACAACTTACCGATCGATCCATAAATAGTTTTTTGTTAGACTTCCTCGTATCAATAAAATAATGAGATTTTTATTTGATTATTTACTCTTATCTTACAACCAAACAGGACCTTATATTATAATAAATAAATGCAATTCTTCCCAATCTTATCAATATATTCTAGAAGTAATTGCATTTATTAGCACTCACTCTTGTCACAATTTTGTGGTGATAGTAATAACTAATAATAAGTAAGAATAGTGGATAGGAAAAGGGTTTGTAGGTCACATTTATACCATGGGGGTTGGTTCTTGAACTTGTGATTTATTTATTTATTATTATTTTTTTTAAATAAATCAAATTTTGTGATGACATTCAAATGGTTTGTGTTCAAGGATAACAAGGTCTTGAAGATGTGATGGTGGTGAAGTTCATAAAGCAATTTCATTGGATGCAACACAAAATAAACTCCATGGCAAATTGTGAATTTCAAATCGAACTGAGACTCGTTTCATTAACATATTTAAGATCAACATATCGGGGTCACCTCAAATCAAGACTCGAAGACTTTGAATCCATTAAACCGATTTTATAATTCCGGAAATATTTAAAAAATATGCAAATTATGAAGATGCAACTAGTTAGATTGGGATCAAAGAGATGTGACAAACTTGTCTCAAAGTGCTAATTAAAGTCAATCAAAGTGGGCTATAAGTGTAAAAAAATTATTTAATCAATGGTCCCCTATATTTATTCCATATTGCTTTTAAGCTTTTTGAATAATGCACAAGAGTTGATCACTACACACTAGATAATACAAGACAAAATAAAAGCATTATCATTTACTTCCTAATATTTTTTCATTTTTATATATAGTCACCCATTCATATAATTCATGGGGGGCCAATCCAACAAGTGCTCAAATTTTTGGTCTTGGTAGTAAATACATATACTTCCTCAAATTTATATTTTAAATGTGAAATTAGAAATTAATCGAAACGACACACGAACACACTCTTATTCGTTTATTTCCCTAAAGAAAGAAACAATATACTTGATAAAAACTGGACAAATTACATCCACGTCCCTGAGTTAAGGTATAATTACAAAAAAAAAGTTCTTTTTGAGAAATTACATCCAACCCCTGCAGTTTCAAAAATTCACATCCACCCCCTACAAAAGGACGTTAATGTAAGAAATCTACAAATTGAGGGGTGGATGTAATTATGTAAAAAAGAAGAGTTTTTTCATAAATATTTTTGCAGCACAAATTTTGCTCGGCCCATATAAATAAAAGCCCGTTATGTAAAGAGTAACAAAGCCTAGTATAAGAAGTTCAAAAATCACAAATTCTCAAAACCCCCCAAAAAAAAAGTGGACTTGGTTTTGGGCCCCCAAGTTCACCCTTCGTCTTCTTTTCGCCGTCTTCCGCCATCGCCGAACACCCACAGAAACACGCATTCACACAAAGTCGCGCCCATACATTGTTCAAACCTACGGCACTACATTTGTTCGTTTTGATTTCATTTTTAGTATTGAAAATATTGAATTTCTTTTTTTCCTTTCTCGGGGTCGGTTCTCATTATCCGAGGTGGGAGCTCAAATGCATACGCTGGCCACTTCGATAAATGTATAAAGCGCTTGGCAAGCAACGACTCATATATCGTTCTCGCATCGCCAGCTACGTGAAAGCCGGCCTCATCGATCAGGCAATCCAAGTGTTCGACGAAATGTCTCAATCAGACTGCAGAATGTTTTCGGTCGACTACAATAGGTTTCTCGGCGTTTTGATTAAGAACCAGCGTTTCGGGCTGTCTGAATACTATTACGAGTCGTTGAATTCAAAAGGGTTCTCTTTGAATTCGTTTACTTACTCAAGATTCATTTCCGGGTTGTGTGAACTTAGAAACTTTGAGCTTATTTCTCGACTTTTTGCGGATATGGATAGTCTAGGGATCGTGCCTGATATTTGGGCTTTTAATATTTATATGTATCTCTTGTGTAGTGAGAGTTTAGTGGACGATGCTTTGAAAATTTTGGGATTAATGGGAGAAAAGGGGCGGGAGCCCGATGTAGTGAGCTACACGATTATGATTAGCGGATTCTGTAGGATTAAACTTTATGATGAGGCAATTGAACTGTGGAAAGTGATGATCAAGAAGGGATTAAACCCGGATAATGAGGCATGCAGGGCACTTGTGCTTGGGTTATGTGACAGTGGTAAAGTTGATTTGGCTTATGAGCTCACCGTAGGGGACATGAGGGAAAAGGTTAGCTTTAATGTAGTAATATATAATGCACTTATATGCGGGTTTTGTCGAGTAGGTAGGATTGATAAGGCACTAGCAATTAAGAATTTTATGAGGAGAAATGGTTGTGAGCCTGACTTGGTAACACACAATGTGTTGTTGAACTATTGCTGTAATGCACTAATGCTGGAGGAGGCACATAAATTGATCGCGAAGATGGAGAGGAGTGGGATGGAACCTGATATATATAGCTATAACGAACTTCTAAAAGGTCTCTGCAAAGCTAGTAGAGTAGACAAGGCGTATTTGCTGCTGGTTGACAAGATGGAGGCGAAAGGGTTTGTGGATGTTGTATCCTACAACACAATTGTTAGTGCTCTTTGCAAAGCTGGTCGCTCGGGTGAGGCGTATAAGCTCTTGGGGGAGATGGGTAGGAAAGGAGTTGCTCCAGATGTGATTACGTTTACCATTCTCATAGATGCTTTCTTGAAAAAGGGCAACTCCGTTATAGCCAAGGACCTTCTTGACCAAATGACAAAGATGAATCTATTTCCAAGTCTTGAATTGTATACAACCATTGTTGACCATCTATGTAAGACTGGCAGAATTAAAGCAGCTCGTGGTATTTTCCATGATATGGTGGAGCAGGGAATTCGGCCCGATGTGGTGTCGTATAATGCACTTATTTGTGGATGCTGTAGGGCCTTTGAAGTCAGTGAAGCCCTGCATCTATTTGAGCAGATGCAGAGTAGTGGTGTACATCCAGATGAAGTGACTTTCAAATTGATCATTAGAGGTCTTATAAAGGAAAAAAAGCTTCCGTTGGCTTGTGGAATGTGGGATCAAATGATGGAGAAGGGATTTACCCTTGATAGTTATTCGTCGGAGACTCTGATAGATGCCATCAATTCAAAAGAAGTATCCTGAGGTAACTACCCTTAACTATTTGTATGTATGCATGTTATACTCCTTTATTTTTTCCCTCGTTAAACAGTACAGTGCATCCAAATGTGTTATGTGGCAATCAGTTTTTTATTTACCACCTGCATTGCAAACTGGTAGGTGCATATTTGACTCAGTGAACAGTGAAATCGAATTAGAAATAGTGATTTAAAAAAAAAATTGCAAGTTAATGGTTCTTTATAACAGGATCTAAATGCTGAAGTAATGAGTTCTCTAACTTTGTCTACTACAGTTCTTTTACAATGAGGTGTAATATCACTTGCCTAGTTAAAATGTTATGTCATGATCTTCTTGTGTTTCCTGGACTTATTTTTTCCTTTCATTTTGGTGAATACAGAAAGAAGTCTTTATCCGTTTCTTGATGAATAGCAATTGGTACGACCGAAAAACCAGGCCGTTTTGGTCATTAGGAGTGGCCTAACACTTGCTTAGATAGTGCCAGAGTTGGATGCAGCAGGGACATCTTTTTGCGTCCTTGCCTTAAATTGAAGGTGAAGCTGTTCTCGATTTTATTCTCACCCCCCATGTTTCTTTCACTTTTTTTTGTGATTAATGATCTTCTTGTTCTCTATCACTTAGTGGAATGTCAGCTCAATTGAATAATATATATTGTTCAACATTTCTACTTTTTGCCTTTGATCTAAATTCAATGTTACCGTACTATATATGTGCTGTAGTCAGCTCACTTATCGGGAACTCCAACTATTGAGTTTATCACTTATGTTTTCGTTTTATGTTTGTTTGTTTAGTATTCTTCCTTGTATTAGCTCCAAAGCACAAAATTTGAACCAGGAAATACGAGAGCAAACATTGAGGTTTTGGTTGTTTCTTTATATTTAAATTTGATCTGCTATAATTTCATAATCTTCGTAGCAGCTTCATGGTGCATCCGTGCATGTACTTTGTTGAGAATCGTTTTTGACAATCAGTTTTATCTGCTCACATACATTTTACGAACTCATTTTAAGTGCATTTCTGGACATTATTTATTACAATTTCCCACTATAATGAAATAATTCTATTTTTCTGCAGCTAATTTATGTGGGATTAGGAGCTCTGCATTCGATAGAGAGCAAAAGGTTCAACGTGGTTCAAACTTGCGGAAAGTCAATACTCGAGGAAAAGCAAAAATCACTAGCAACAAATATGATAGTCGGATTGGTACGTTTATTTTTTATTACTTCTATAAAATGTATGGTTCTATCTACATTCTTGTTCAACTAGTGAAGTTCTATTCTTTTCTTTTTGCCAACTCAGATATCGGTGGTATATTGAGAACCATGAGCATTGATTGGTCAAGCTGTACATAGCAGTGATGTCGCTATAGATGAATGAAATGTCGGAGAAACTTTCAGAAGACACTATCAAAATAGCAAGGCAAATGAAATTACAAACGAAACATGTTTGAAGAACACGGAGACCATAGGTAAGTTTGTTAAGGCGTCCGGGACACTCACACTGGAGACGATTTTAGGGCAATACTCTAAGCAACGTGTGTGTGTGTGTGTATATATATATATACTACATACCTACGTACGTGCATGAACGGTAGTTAATTAGCGTTCTTATTTCCGATAATAAATATTGCATTCTTGAGGCTGCCGAAAAGTTCTTTTCTTGCAGCAACTGTTGATCTGAGAAATAAGCTGTCTTTTCTTGAATTGGCATCACTTGTGTTACTTGCCTTGCATGCTTAACTAAAGTCTCTGATTCTTTTCCTCTCCAGGAATACTAACTGCCACTTTTTTCTTTATTCTTTTTTGTCCAAATAAAAATCAATTTACACTCTTTTAGCAGTCCATTTTTTTCAGTCTTTTATTTTTTTCCGACTCCAAAATGTTCCGCCAGAGAGAATCGAACCCCCACTTTCTTCCGCGCCACAACGACCCAATCATTGAATTCCCCTCGCTAACACATCCACCACCCCCACCGCCACCACGTTCAAAGCCGCCGAAGCCACACCGCCAAGGCCGAACATCGGTGGAGCCACCCTATGCCCCCACGCCTCAGCCACCGCATCAATCAGACCCACCACCTCAACCCAGCCAAGAATTTCAGCCACTGGCCTCCTCTGGAAGAAGTCACCATCTGGCTCAACATGGCGGTCAAACAGGCGGCAACCACCACCACCACCCGTCTCAACATGGCGCCCAAACGGGCGGCAACAACCCCCGCCACCCTTCTCAACATGGAAGCCAAACGGGCGGCAACCACCACCACCACCACCACCACCCATCGTTCCTGCGGGCCCCGGCCAACCGCCAGACGAGGCCCATCGCCTGGCTAATCGCAGCATTCTGCGCGCTCTTCTGGGTGATCATAATAGTAGGGGGGCTCATAATCCTAATAGTCTACCTCGTTCTCCGGCCGAGAAACCCTAGATTCGAAATCTCCACCGCCACACTCAACGCCGCCTACCTGGACATGGGCTACCTCCTCAACGCCGATGTCACCGTCCTCGCCAACTTCACGAATCCCAACACCAAAGTCACCGTTGACTTTAGTTACGTCATATTGGATCTTTACCACGACAGAAACTTCATCGCCACGCGTTATATCGAGCCCTTTTCGGTGGTGAAGGGAGAGTCGAGATTTGCTGACGTGCATTTGATGGCTAGCCAGGTCAGGCTATCGAACGAGCATAGCCTTGAGCTCAAGAAACAGATGGATGGTGGAAGAGTTGAGTTTGAGATTAGGGGCTTGTTTAGGGCTAGGTCTAAATTGGGGGGAATATTCCGGTACTCTTATTGGTTGAATGCACATTGCCAGATGGTGGTCGGTGGCCCTCCCGCCGGAGTTTTGATCGGAAATAAATGTGTCACAAAGAGGTGATGTTAATGAGATTAGTATTATTATTATTAGTTATTATATTTGATCTTGGATTGAACATTCCTTTTTGTTGTTTTTTTTTTTTTTTTGTTTTTTTTTGTTTTTGTTTTTGTTTTTGTTTTATTGTGAATTAGTGGAAATGAATTCTATCTTTTTAGTCCATTATTCAATCTTTCAGGCCGAAAAGAGAATCCAATGGTTTTTAATATTATGATATAGAATTAAAAAATATATAGACATAAAATTCAAAAAATAAATATAATGCTATTAATTAGGGTAAATTGTTTTAGGAACAATGTAATGATTTATTGTGGCATAGCATGTTTCTAGGAGTGTATTGCAAACCTCACTTGTATTAATCGTACGTAATAAATGTTGTTTCAGTTTTAATAGTGCCGTTTCAACTTCATACGTGGTTTTAACCCTTTTCGAGCTTGAATTTGACGAAATTCATAGTACGGAATTTGTAGTTATTTGAGTTAACTTTATAATCCAACTTGAGTCACCAAAATTAAATGTTGGATAAGAAAGATATGCATGAATCAAGTAACACTCTCCACAACTTCGACGTTTTGAGTTTACTAAAATACAAAAGGTAACTTATTTATCCATAACTTTATCACCGGACATCGAATCTATCTGATTTAAGTTGGATTACTAACGCAAATGACAAATAGTTTTCAGTTGCTGAAAATTTTACATATTTTAATCATCATTTGATTTTGAAAGCACCTTATCGCATATCATTATTCGTGCTTAATATATAAATTTATAATACCAATCAACAAACATGCATAAAAACACTCGCTAAAAAAAACATGCACAAACGTACACGTACAAAACCAGACGCAAGAGTGCATTCGCAATAACGCTCGGGAAAACACGAACTACAAACTAGGACTTGAATACGCATCAACACACATATGAAAAAACACTTGCTCAAAAAGATATTGTTGAATGCAGAAATAACACTCAATACATTTATATTTACATGGATTTTTGTTTAGATTAATTTATATAATTTATATTCTAATACCAGGTTAACTAAAGCACATAAAACAATATACAGTTAAATTTCTAAAATTAAAGGGGTCTTAAGATATAGGTCCCTGGTGACAAAACTTATTAAAACTAAATGACAAGTACTCCAACTAAACATTTCCTTCATATCCTTCATAAAATTCATTCCAAAAATGTCATTTCACTCACCAATTCGAAATTTACATGTAGTAAATTCAAACTGCATTTATCATTTTATTTGTACTGCATTTAATAGTTTCATATTACATCTAACATTTTTTACAGAATATATTTTTGTAATTTTCTTTTCTTTCTTCATTTTAGCATTTATACATTTTTATAAAATAAAAATAAAAATCTTTTTTCCCATTTTTTTCTACATAATATTGAAAATTACAATAACAAAAGCATGCTATTTTCTTTTTCATTTTTTAATCCATTTTTTTCAATTTTTGTGTAGTAGACTATTGTATACTATACGGTATACTATAGCGTACTATATAGTATAGTATAGCGTACTATATAGTATATTACGATGTACTATGGTGTACTATTAAACCTAGCCGCCAACAACTTCCAGCCTTTGTCAACCCTAGTGGCTAACGCAGCCGTCAACAAACCCTAGCGGTCAACAGTCACAACCACCGCAACCATAGTCACCTACCAACTTTGAGAAAACCTAGATGTGCCATTTTGAACTCAAACCAAGTAAAATCTCTTAAAAGATAAGATAATCAGATGCAATTTGTCAAAAAAATGCTTTCAATATCCCCACCATAACAGCCGACTCTTCGATTCACAGTGACATCAGACACCGTAGACAACTATAGTCATTTTGAAAATCCTAGTTTTGCTATTTTGAACCATAGCACTGCTAGTAAAGATAGACCAGTCACCGTCCTCACCGTGTACGCAACTAAGCCCACACATACCATGAATTAATCCCCACAACCAGCCCTAGCCACCGCTCAAAAAGCAACGAAAAGATCTATATCGGCACACATCTCGCCAACCCTTCCCTGATGCAATCGCCACTTCCCCCGTCTAAGGCGAGTCAGGGATATCGGCGCCGCCGCGCAATGGTGTTTGAATTAGCCACCACCATCGGTTGCAAATCTGTTGTTCTGCTGCAAACTTTTTAAAAATCAGATCTACTAAGGAAAGAGAAAAAAAAGAAAGAAAAAGAGGGAAAAATGATAAAGAAAGAGAGAGAGAAGAGGAGTCGGACGGCCGAAAGAATAGAGAGAAATGGGAAAAGTAAGAAATAATAGAATGAAAGAATAACGTGATTTTTTATTAGTTACATTAAGAATAGAGTTTCTTTCGTAATTTAACCTTACCTCAGAATCCATAAGGTGGCCGAAATTTACCCTATTAATTAATTAAGCTAAAATTTGAAATGAGAGATTAGAACAGACAAATGATCTTATTTATCATTGGAAATATTTCAAATGGTATTTGAACATAAATTTAGTAAAACTGAGAAATCAATTAAAGCAAAAAACCACAACAAAAACTTGTGTACAAAACCCCATCAAGTGTAGTCCTTTCCTCACTCAGAACAATTAACTAAGAATATGATTATATGGTGGTGGTATAATGTACAACTAATTTAAACCGACTCGGGGAGGAACGATTGTGGTATTAACTATGGTTGTACAGATTTTCAAGACCTCAAAAAAAAAAAAAAAAAAAAAAAAAAGAGAGAGAGAGAGAGACTCGAGGAATAAAAAAGAATCAAATAAGCGGTTCGGAAAGTTCCATCTCGTTGGCCGTTTGTTGAGGCAATTCAGAGCGTTGAGAGCCAACATAATCCAAGCCAAGCCACTGCCAAGGCCAACAGACGTACCTATGCCTGTTTAGTGCAGTTGTTATCGTTGTTGCTGAGGATGATTCGCGTGTATCGAGTTCGTCGAGTTGACGAGTCAACTCTTCGACTCGATCCCTCAGCCTCGAAGATCTCATGTCAGCTAATCTCAACGACTTTTCGGCTGCATCTCTTGCTCCCATTGCAGCTTCTGCTGTTTCTTCTTTGAACTTCAGCTTCTTTTCCGACTCCATTACAGCTTGCCTTGCTTCTTCAAGCTCCTGCCTTACTGATGCCAACTACACAGAAAGAATCGCAAAAATCGAAATTTATTCAAAATGGTAAATAAACAGAGGACGATTAATTTGTACTGTCTTTCGTTAGGTCGCCTTTGGATGGAAGAGCTAACAATTGCAACTTCATAATAAAAAAATCAATCGAGTTTGTTCAGATGAATTCATTTCGTAATGAATTTCGGATTCTATAGCGATCAATTCTCAATACGACATTTAAAATCGTCCCATCCAAATGCAACACAGGTGAAAAAGTAATTTGGGTCTTAATTCACTGGAGCAGTAAGTTAATCTCATTATCTACGTACGACTTTTCAGTTTTCAGTTCCAATGTAAAAAGTCGGAAGATTATATACGATATCCAAAATCTTTCTCACCTTAGTAATAATCAAGGTCAAAAAACTATTTTGATACAGCAGTGCGATAAGCAATACTCGTGCGAATTCGTGATCATAATCTCGGAAGCTACCATATAATTTTATTACCTATATATTCGGTTGCAGATAGATTCACAGAATAAAAGAGACATCGAGCAGATAAAATCAGTCAAATCCACGAAGATGAAAATACGAGTGATAACTGATGAGTCGAAAGATAGCATCTGAAGTATTTTAATTAAATAATACCTGTGCAACATAGTCTTGTTCAACTGCTTTCCCCGCATCAGCTTCTTGCTGCGCTGCTACTTTCCACCGCATGATTTCTTCTTCAGCAGCAGAAATATCCATCATAAGCCCTTCAACCTTTATAACAAAATAATTATCAAACTATATAGTATACGTAATTCCAGACCATAGAAATCGATAGGAAATTTCAAATGGCTGATAAGAAAATTGAATTCTCGAAACCTACATTTTCATTAGCCACTCTTTCCTTCTCCTCGAGCTCTTCTACACGTTGTTTCCACTGATTAAGTTCCTTAGCTTGAGCATCCGTTCGCTCCTTATATAAATTTGACTCTGCCCTGATTAGAAAAAGGTTTATTACGTGTAACTATAGCTTCGGAGAAAGGTGCAACTTAGTCACGTGAGCAAGTCAACTTATCGCCACTCGTGATTTCAATTTCAACAAAACTAATTTGAAGACAACAAGTCAACTTACTTTGTGTTACTTAACAGATATGTAGCAAATTTGAGTGCTCAAATCAATATTATGAAGATTCTAGTTTTCGAGCATTCATAAATAGAAGCTAAAAACGGGAGCTCGAAGATTCGAAATCCATCGCACGGAATTATTCAATTATGCTCAACATAATTTGTGTTACGGGTTTGAAATCCTTAGATCCAAATCCTTCAACGAAATACAACCTTACGATTTTTGCTCAATCAATTAGTCATAAGAAACATCGGTAGAGAGTCCTACTACACGAGTTCTCTAAAACATTTGATACCACAGCGCAATAAAAATTTGAAAAAGAGGTACCTTAGTTCCTCCACCGAATGCTTTAGCTCGATGATCTCAAGCTGAGACTGCTTAATTATGTTCTCGAGCGCACTTGCCTAACATCAATAACATAGATTAACAACTGCACAAGTGAAAAATCAGCACGTTAATTAATGTTCCGTAATTCACATACCAGAGCATATACTTCGTCTTCGTCTCTCTCTTTAGAACCCACTTCTCCCTTAGAAGCCTCGATTTTGCTAAACTTATATTCGATTCCAGCCTCTTTCAAACCATTTTCTGCAGCTTTAAACAATTTATTGGTCTTGGACGACATATCAACCGACATTCGTTGGGACAAAGTACTTCTTAATAACGACCCAATTTGTTCTTTCTCGTTCGTTAATTGGGAAACAGTTTCATTTAGCCGTTTCACTTCATGACTTCTCTCATCCACCAAATTCCTTATTTTTTCAACAACGTTTTTACTCAACTCATACAGAGACTCCATTCCCGCTAAAGACGCCTTAATATTTTCCTCCATATTCGTTTCTTGAGCAAGGAACAAAGATTCCGACAATTCCGAGAACTTATTAACATCAACGATTTTCATAACTTCACACATTTCTTCGTGCACTTTCGACACATAACTAAGTTGATCAACCAACAAGGGCCTTTGCATCTCCATCTTCGACTCGTAGTCACTCACAGTTAGCCTCAACCTCGAAAGTTCGCTCTCCATTACGTCTTGCTTCTCACAAGACCCTCTTTCCAATTCAGCTAATTTCTCATTACTCTCGTTCAACGACCGCTTCAAACTCTCGATTTCCTTGCCATTCTTCGCCACCTCATCTCTCAGCCCACTAATCGTGGCCTCGAGCTGCGAAACCTCGATGGCAATCTCGTAATTCCTCTGGTCAACCAACTCACGAGCCTCGTTCCTCGACTTGACGCTCGATTCCATCTGTCTAAGAAGCTCCTCCACGATCTCGTTTGTCCTCTTAATCACACCGTAAGCCACTGCAGGCAATCCCGAGTACTTACTAGACTTCGGCAAACCGTTCCCTCCGAAATCCTTGTAACTACTCACTTTTCTCGAAATCTTCTCAATCCCACTCACTAACATTGAAGACCCCGTCTCCATTTCAACCCTAGTCGACTCCCTCGCTTTCCGAATCTCCTCTAGCTGCCTAAAAACCTCGTCCTTCTGCCTCACTGCATCCTCTTTCAACTTAATTTCCTCACTCAACTCCCCACCGACGCTCTCCAATTTCTTCGAAACCTCCTCCTTTCCGCGCAGCGCCTCGTCGCGCTGGCGCGTGCACTCGTCCCGTTTCTTAATCGCCTCATGGCACAGCACTTTGAGCCGATTAAATGAAACTTGGAGATCGTTCTTCCCATTCTCCGCCGCCTCACGAGCCGCTCTCTCACGGTCGAGCTCCGCCAGAATCTCCCTGAACTTCTCGACGGTTATATTCTCCGGGGTTTTGATATCAATAGGCACCGGATCATCAGCCTCGACATCGCTCAATACGGCGTCGTTTTCCTCATCACCGGCGCTAGACATGGTTTCAGGATTACGTAAAATACACGCGCTATAGTTGCCCCCCGAATTGTGAACTCCCCACTACAGAATACAGAAGATCTTCGACTAAGAACTCAAAACCCCGCCATAAAAAAAAAAGCAAAATCGATCGCCCAAAAAAATGAATTGAACGAAACTGGGGCTCTTCTCGATTGGTTTCTTGTCAATTAGGGGAGGAATTAATTTAATTGGAACCCAGAAAAGCGAGAATTGAAATTGACCCAGGATTAAGGATTAAGGAAGAAGATGAATTCAGGTTAAGGAATAAAGGTGCGAGAGCAGGAGATCGTACCCGCAGAGAAATAGGAAAAATAAAACCCAGTAGAATATTAAATAATATATATATATATATTTACAGATCAGATTTCAGATCGACCGTCTCACATTTTGTCATGCTTTTATTACATTAGTAAAATTGAAACGACATTTAACATTTCAGTATGGGATGTGATAGACGTCGTTTGAACTTTAATACGACTGTTTCGACTTCAAACGTGATTTTGTTCATTTTTTACTCCAAATTTTGCAAAACCTGAAAGATAGGATTTGTAGTATTCTGAGTTAGTTTTTTAATCCAACTTGAATCACCAAAATTAGATATCGGACGAGAAAGATATACATGAATCAATGGATACTGCCCACAACTTTGATGTATTGAGGTATCTAAAATTCAAACTGTGTCACACGACATCCAATCTAGCGGATTTAAGTTGCATTAGAAAATTAACCCAAATGACTACAGATTTCGTGTTTCGAATTTTGCCAAATCAAAATAGAAATATGTCAAAATCAGGTTCGAAGTCAAGACGACATTTAACATTTCAGTATATAGGTATATATAGTTTTAAATTTATCTAGGAGCAAAATTATTGAATTATAACTTTATACGTACTTGCATTTTATTACAATATAGTAGAACCTCGATAAATTAATAACATTGTTTACATAACTTTTTTTTTCCTGATCGGACTTGAGTCCGAACGCAACATGCTAAAAATATTTCATTAAATTAATATTTCGCTAGATTAATATAATTTTGTCTGATCCCAACTATATTAATTTATAGAGGTTTAACTGTATATTATTTTATGTGCTTTAGTTAATATAAATTATAAATTTATATATATTAAGCACAAATAATGACGTGCGGGGGTGCCTTCAAAATCAAAAGATAATTAAAATTATGTAAAATTTTCAACACGAAAAATTGTTCGTCCTCTGAGTTAAACTTCTAATCCAACTTAAATCAGATAGATTGGATGCATTGTGACAAAGTTATAACTACAAATTCCGAATTTGGAGTTTCGCCAAATTCAAGCTCGAAAATGCTATGCCACAATAAATCATTACATTGTTCCAAAAATAAATTAAATACTAACAACAAATAAATTGAATTAGCCATACATACATTTGGCTAAAAGTCTAAATATTCACTCACTCGGACAACAATACCAATAATAAACTGTTGTCCATCAGTAACAACCACTTGATTCAAGATAGTCCCTCAGTCGCAATCCTTCCGGTTCTTTCTGGAACTTTCGAGACTCGATGTAATTCCGTATAGACGTTTTGACCATGCTCATCTTCGCATTCCGAGAATCCGAACCGCCTTCTTTTAACGCGACGAAAAAATCACGAGCAATTATGTTCATTAATTTCTCAAACTGATTTTTGTACCTTCGGTACAGCGCAAATCCGGCCATCTGTAGCACCAAAAAATCTCTTCGTATCATTGTTGACAAAATAGATGATATTTATTTGGGTAAATTACAACCACCCCTGAGGTGTGGTCAATTTACGAAAAAAACCCCTCTTGTTTGGATAATTACATCTACCCCTCAATTATGATTTTTTTTTTACACCACCACCCTTCTGGTGTCAAATTCAACATAATCATCTAGATTTCGTGGAATGTGCTCTAGTTTGTACTCGTTTGGTGTAAAAATACAGTTTTTAATGCAATATATACAAGACAAAAAACACATCTTATGATCATCTTACTTCAAAATGTGGAGCTCGAATGGGATAAAACGGGTACAAAAGTGATAATATTGCATATAATCTAGAAGATTCCACTAAATTTGAAACCGCAAGGGTGGACGTGTAAGAAGATTTATAGTTGAGGGGTGGTTGTAATTACCCAAATAGGAGGGGGGGTTTTCGTAATTTGACCATAGCTCAGGGGTGGTTGTAATTTACCTTATTTATTTTAATGTAAGAGAAAATAAGTTCGGCATTTAACTTACTTCAAGAAATGAATTTAGCGCAACTGCAGTAAACAAATTTGCCGGAAGATTATTCAAGAATCTCGCAAGCCATGCCCAGCCTTCTGCTAGTCCGTGCATGTTCTGAAAGCCTCCGACCTCAGCCTGCCAATTAAAAATAAAAAAAAAAACACAAAAAATTAAATAACGAACGTAAAATCTTGGATCAAGCGAGTAAAAATATAGCCAATACCTGAACTATAGCTCCATAGAGTTTCATATAACAACTCAATTTGTCTACGTACTCGTCGGTACTCTCAATTTTCCCATCATTTTCTTCATAACCAATTGCTTTGAAGTAAGCGTCTTTGGTTTTAAATGCTTCCTGTACGAGTTGAGACAGTTTGGTATATGGACCAGCAGAATATAAATAAGAGACATTTATACGAAAGTTAGGACAATGTACCGATGAGTAACTTATGTGCTTCGGAACTGTGTATATACAAACTCCGTTCAACTTAGCAATGAGAATATCCATGGCAAGTGGGATCTGTATTCAGAAAAATAAAAAGAAAAATAAAGTTAGCGAAGTTTAAATTCAGGATTAAATCAGCAGAGAATAATTACGGAGTTCTGCAAATATTAATTAATCATTGCAATTGTGTTTGGAGATAGAAAAGTTGCCGTAGAGGACTGACTATTTCAGGCTAAAAGCAATCAAACAAACACCTGTTGAAGTTAAAATGTGCATGTAGAAACATGATCGTAAAATTATAAAGATTATGTAAAATTTCAATTAGCCTTGCATCTTTTCGTAGAAATAAGTATATAGCCATTGTCGCAATTTTTCTTCAAAATTTGTAATATTTAAGGAGTACTCTTCCTTATTAGGGCAAACAAGGATTTAACGAGGCCCCTCCGTTGGTAATTCAATAAAATATTTTTTGGCCAAACGACAAAAAAAAAAAAAAAAAAAAAAAAAAAAAGAAGGTTCTGTTGAAAAAGTGCTCCGAGACTGAAGTATATAAAACAACGTAACGATCAGAGCTGCACTTTATTCACTTAGGCCCCGTTTGGTTGGCAAGATAAGATTAGCCAAGATAAGATTAAATAATCTAATGAAACCCCATTATTTTATTGGAGCTTGCAACGTCCAACAAAAAAAACTCATTAGAAGGCAAGATAAGCCATGATTATATAATTTTGGCGGGTCGACCCGGCAATTTATTGGGGATACCAAACATCAAATTAAGTCCAACTATTTAGTTAATCTTGGTTTATCTTGGCAACCAAACGGGGCCTTATGATACTAAATTAAATAGTTAAAACAACTAGCAGCTGGAGAACTGTTTGGAATATGTATTACCTGAGATGTAACGAGAACAATGACACGACTAGTAGCAAATAGGGCATTGGAGGTCTTTTCATTGGTGCAGCAGTTGGAGATAATCTGCAATTATAAGCGCATCGACACCAGCTTTATTGAGAATGATATAATGTTTCCATATAAATAAAACAACAAATACAAATAATTTTTTTTCGAGCAAATAAAACATAAAATACGAAACATTTTCGTAGTGGTAGATGAAATTACCTTTTCTGCAAATAACTGGATACTGATTGGCTGAGGACACCCTGGGCCATTAATTAGGCTCACTAGTTCTTCTGCTTTTGTCCTGGAAAAGGAATCTCTAATTTACAGACAATATAGAAATAAGTCTTATATAAACCGGATAAAAGAAAAGCTAGTTTTTTTTTTACTGTAAACAGTGACTTGGCAAATCGAACTACCTTATATTTTCTACAGTAGCTGAGATTGTTTTAATTTGTCGACCAATATTCAGTCCATGTCTGTGATAATCCTGAACAGAATAAAGCAAGCGAGTTAGGCTCGTTGCAATAATCGAAACTATCCCAATCTACAAATTCATTCCGACATAAACACACACACACACACACGTGCGTGCAAACTTAGATAATTCATATAGGGTGCTGCTTGATTTTGGCAGAATAAAAGCAACTCTGGAGTTTCAGAAAATTCAACACCGTTCTCTTTACAATGGTTTAGCTGATTAGTACTCACTTGCAGGGCATTGTTTTTTGCCGATAGTTCTTCGTAAATTTGCCGCCTTCTCTTTTCTAATTCAAGAGCATTTTCTGAAGCTCTAATCAAATTTCTTGCTGCCACAAAGTTGACAATATTACGTGTGAGAATGAAATCAACTATATAAAAATATAACTCTTAGATGCAGAGAACTTTAACAAACCTGGTGATTGGAGTTCTTTCTCGACATTGACTGCAGAACTGGATGGTCCAAGAGGTTCCTTAGGAACTCCAACTGCATTATGTGCTGTTTCGTTATCAAGTCTTGATGCAGCTTCTTCTGCAGCTGCAGCTTTCTTCTCAGCTTCTACTGCAGCTGCTTTCGCTCTGTCAGCCTTTTCAGCTTTTAGTCTGGCCTGCATATCACGAAATAAATTCAGTTAAAACAGGTTGAATATTGCAAAAGCTTCAAACTACAATAAGCATGTATTATGTGGCGAAAAGCAAAAAGGTTAAATCAAATTAAGATACACGAAAAAAGAACCTCCTCTTCTGCTTTGATCCTTTCTTGTCGTATTTTTTCTTCCTGAAGAGCCTTTTCCTTTCTTTTAGCATCCTCACGAGCAGCATCATCTCTTATTTTTCTCTCTTCGAGTTGGGATATGTGCTCGTGATCTCTCTGTACAGCTGTAAGGTGATTATCGAGTGCCTCTGCACTGACATAGTTATGGAGAAATATCAGAACAACGTTCTCTTAAGTTCATATATTTTAAAACAATGTATACGAAGCAAATTGGTCCACAGAGCACATGATCTCATTCAAAATTTGTTCAGCTCTTGCAATTAATTGCATTTGTGGGACACTTCAAACATGCGTGTCGAAATAAAATCTCGATCAACTTACTTCAATATTTGATGGATAAATCAAAATAACTTAAAAAAAATTACCAAATTACGGAATATCCTTACATTGTGCGTCGATACTGCAAATCAATTTTTCTCTCCCTCTCTTGTTGCAGTTCTCTATGTTTGTCGACTTTAATTGTTAAAGATGCAAATCTATCATTTTCGTTAACAAGCTCAGTCTCCAAAGACAATATTTTGGATCTCACTTCCTCCTGTTACGAAGGCAACAATAGAAACTAACATCAGGTAACTACAGGATGCGATTTCAGCATACACTTCGTCAAGTGATATAAACAAAAAATATGTGAAAATTAACGATCGCAGAATGCCCAGAATCCAAGGATAACACAAGCCTTACATATAATGAAATGAAAAAAAAATCACGACCTTTGAAAACCGTAGGTTTTAATCTCAAAAGCAAATATCGAGTTGACCAAATCATTCAGAAAACACTTGGAAGAACTTTAGATTCATTAAGCATGAGTTTGGTTTCTCAATATAACAGAGGTTTAGTACACAAAAGCCCATTTGGAGAAGTCAGAATCAATAATCTGCTGCAGTCACAATGTCGTTCTTCAACAAAATTAGCAAGAAAGAAACAGAATTGTTATGGTTTAAGCATCAATGCTTCTACAAAATTCAAAATTCAAATAAGTACTTTTACCTACCGTTACACTAAGTTGAAGCTCGTGTGTTAGCTCGTGGAGTGCACCTTCTGCTAATCCCACTTTATCCATCAGATGACATTGCACTCCAAGAGATATCTCGCTTTCAGAATCATCGCTGCCAATAAAAAGGATAATAATTTCAACAAAATCTTCACAGATTAGAAAACAAATGTCCGACTACAAAAAACATATATATATATATATATATATATATATATATATATATATATATATATATATATATACACACACAGAGAGAGAGAGAGAGAGATAGAGAGAGAGAGAGAGAGAGAGAGAGAGAGAGAGAGAGAGAGAGAGAGAGAGAGAGAGAGAGAGACGTGGATTAATTGCCGGGTAGCAACTAATTATCACAACATTGCACTTTTTCTCGCTCACGTAGTCTGAAAATGATCACGCAGTGAAACACAAACCTTATATCGAGCTCATCACAAACAAATCTTCTGCCAGAAACCATGGATGAATTATCAGCCTCCTCTTCACTATCACCATCACTGTAGTCACTTTCATAATCCGGTACATGCATCGAAAAGCCCCTTGCAGAACCATACTTGTTCTTTGGGGCTCTTATTTCCCTGTAAATAATTTATGTTTGTCATAAATTACCACAAACGAGATACATACTAACAAGAAAAGTCGGAGATTTTTACCTAGGTTGCTTTTTGGTGAAAGCTGAAGGAAAATTTGAAGTTACATTGAGCTTATTGTCTATTGATTCGAGCTCCAATAATAAATTGTCGAAACTCCAATCTGGTTGCGGATCAGCCGCAATGCCGTTGACATTTTGCGAAGAACGAAGTTCCAATTTGATGGCTCCCCTGATGATTTTAACAAGGAAACGCATATTGAGTTTCTTTCCCTCGTGTATTTCCCAATACAGAAAATATAAAAATTAAACAATTCTACATAAAGCCAATGCGAATAATCGTGCAAAACTGATGCTCTCTGGTGTAAACAAAACTTAAGCTAAGAACGAAATCAAATTATAGTGAACAAAATTAATGTACTTCAAACAAGGAGATAAAGGGAAAAAACTTACATCTTTTTCTCACAGAGATTGCTCTTTTTTCTCTCTCTTAAACTCTCTGCTGGAGAATGTAAAATCAACAAAACATCAGCTTTTTCATAAAGGGTTAGATTATTTTGCTAATACTATTTTTCCTATACACACTCCAAAAATTGCATTTAAAAAATATATCTTAATCAAAAATTCAAATTTACCATCCAACAATTTTGATTACAAAAATCAACATTAAACAATTTGGATACTCCTAAACTCACAACACTACACTACACAAAAACTTCGATTTCAAATTCAATTCAAACAAATTTTCCAATGCTCTTCAGAATCCAATTTCCAAGTTTTAGGTTTTGAAATTCGATTTACACACAAAAAGAAATCAACACATGTACAAGATTCAATTTCAAAAGCAAAAAAAATATAAATTTCGATCTTAGAATCAAACCTGTTAACTTCAATTGAAAATTTAATTTGCTTTCTGGTAGTTCTTGTTACAGACACGGACGGACGGTCGGCGAGGTGATGAGCTTTCGACGGCGGACGGCTGTGACAGGCGGCGGTGTTGGAGTGTGAATAATTAGGGGAATCAATCAAATAAGATATATACAACAAGGAATTTAGGGTCCTGCCTGAATTGCAGTCGCGTGGAACTGCAGCGGTTCGAGTAGAGAAGAAGGGTGGCGCGTACAAGGCAAGCGCTAAAAGGTGTTTTGATACGTTGTTGGAAATTTGAATGGGCGAGTAAATTTTTAATTAATTACATTTAGGTCACTTCTTTTTTTATTATTATCATTTCTCCTCTTAATTGTTTTTTGAAAGCCCAAATATTGTACAAGGTATAGAAAGGTCAAAAATATCCTCAATGATAGTAATAATATTAATAATTATAATAAATAAATAAGAAAAATGATAAAATATAATACAAATAAATAAAGGCTACGATTATTGTAGTCTTGATTTAACAAATTAAATTTAAAACAATTCCCTCCAATTCTACAAATTAAGCCTATGTTCAAGTATTTTCCAAATACTACCCCTATATTGTCTATTTTTGTAGAAAAAAAATTAATATGCATATAATTAATGACCATACAATTAATAATTAAGCATATTATAATTAATTTTCAATATACTACCCTTATAGTGTCTAAGTTTCTAGAAAAAAATGAACATATATTAATATATGCATACGAGATTTTGATACCACTTGCTGCAGGTCGAAACCCCATCTCAAAAATTACACATATATATAATTAATATGCATTGAGTACATCGATCATTTGACATCGCGTTTATTTAAAAAACAAACAAATAAAAACCATTAATCTAATTGAGATTAATTAACCCTAATCGAACCAAGTCAAAAGATCGTAATTAAATGAAGTGGGATTAGAGACATCGTTTTGGGATGGGAAGAAATTGGGATTGATATTATTATAATCAGCTTGTTGGTGTTCTTCTTCTTCATTATTAATATTGTTAATAATCCGAGCTTGAATTACTGCGATTCGAGCTCGAATTCTTGCGAGTTGGCACTCTGCATTTTGTATCTGCTGGTGCAACATAGTTATCTGTCCAACGCAACCATACACGGGATATTTTATTCTGTAAGAAGCTTCCTTGAACAACGACTCCGCTGCTTCCGCTCTAAGATTCACCGGGAGATCCTATTTTTTTTTTTAAACAAAAAAAAATCCCATAAAAAATAAAATATTTAGAGGAGAAATGAAATTAGAATAATAATAATAATTAATAATTACGTGGAGAATCTTTCCGACGTTACTAGCACCGTAGATCTTGTGAACATAAGCGAATCGTCGAGGATCGTTCGATGGGAAATAGGGAGAGAATATGCAATCGGATGGGCATCTTCTTCTTAAATGTTTGCATGCTGCACAACGGCTTGAATTCATATTAATTAATTAAATTATTTAATTAATTAATATATATTTATATTGTTGCAAAGATTAATTCAAGAATTGTTGGAGAAAATCTAATGGGAGATTCTTGGTTTTTCATGCATGGTGGACTATTTATATGAAAATTCAAGAATTTGTAACGGCTAGGAATTATTAAATTTGAAATCTAGGAGTAGTTTAATTAGGAATGTGGGGTGCAAATTTGGTTGATTAATTGCTCCAATTCATGCAATTGGTTTGGCAAACAATGTATGTTTTATTTGGAAAATAATTAGTTTCTTGTGATTGGCTATGGAAATTAATTATGATTTATGAAGTCATGGAAAATTCATATTTACAAACAAAATTTTAAAAAAAATGAAAAGTTAAAACTCAATTTCATCCTACGAATTTAATGAGATGTTGGCCTTGTAGTGTTTTATGTTAATTGAATTGATTTAAATCCAATTAGCAGAAATCCAGTTTATTACTCTAATTCTTTTAATTGCACATATTTACATCAAAGATTATATGAGATTGGATTAATTCCATACTGACTAATTAATTAATTAGTTAGTATGATGTTTCGTATGCCAAGTTAGATTTTGTATTAAATCTGTTAAATTCTGCTATCATATGTGATTTGTCTATAAAACATTTTATTTAATAAAATTAACATGTAGTTTGAAGGATAAAATATTTTTTACTTGTTTAGTCATCCCAATTAAATTAATTCTATGGGGGAGGGTTGCTACTAATTTAATGAAATAATAGCATATAATAGCCGACTTTGATTTTAGTAGTGGATTTCAAAAAAATGTGAATCTTGTCAGCTGAATGTGTTACTAGCCCCTACTATTTAGTCAATAGAACATTATAACAGTAATCAAACGAGCCATAAATTAAAAGGATATTGATAACCCCAACTCATTTGGTATAATAAGGGCGAATCACACTCTTTTGTTTTATTAATGAAACTCCCTTTAATTATTAATAATTATCATATTACTACTTAATATACCTAATCTACCCTCAAACATCAGTACACAATCGATTGTATTTCCCTTCTTCTCTCCACAAGATTGCTTCA
>NW_012193677.1:1196001-1213294 GCF_000504015.1 Erythranthe guttata | reverse complement strand
TATTGCATATATATATATATATATATATATATATATATATATATATATATATATATATATATATATATATATATATATTGGCTTGCAAGTCATCCAATCATAAACACACTATTCCTTGCAAGAAAAGTGTGATATATAGTTAATACTTTTTTTTTTTCCTTTTTTCCTAATCCTCTAAAGATAATTTCTACTCCAAGTTTTTTCCACACCTTTAGGCTTTGCTTATATTATTATAGTAAAAATTAGATTAATTAATGCATAATCATTTTCATATTATTAATATATATTATTATCTTAAAATTCATTTCTATATAAATAACAGATTATTACATCACAAGACCAGTCCTATAATAGAACAAAACATGGGAAAGTTCATATGTTTCTTGTCTTGTTTTCTCTCACCTCTGTTCGCGGCCTTACACGCCGCCGGAGTTTCCACGGCGGCGGCGGCGGCGCAGCCAGTGGTGCTCTCCACGGAGTCGCGGTGGATCGTGGACGAGTCGTCGGGGCGGCGCGTGAAGCTGGTGTGCGTGAACTGGCCGTCGCATCTGGATGCGGTGGTGGCTGAGGGGCTGAGCAAGCAGCCGGTGGATGAGATTTCTCAGGAGATTATAAACATGGGGTTCAACTGTGTCAGGCTGACGTGGCCGCTTTTCTTGTTCACTAATGACACGTTGGCTTCTCTCACTGTGAGGCAGTCTTTCACAAACCTAGGACTTTCCGAATCTGTCGCAGGTTTTCAGACAAACAACCCTTCCATCATTGATCTCTCTCTCATCGATGCTTACCAGGTATAACCAACTTTCTTCACTCATCAATATATATTATATATATTTAAATATATATATATATATATATATATATATATATATATATATATATATATATATATATATATATATATATATATATATATCTATGTATAAAGATTGATGAAAGAATCTCAAGAATGAGTATCCAACAAGTTGCTTGCACAAAGAAAAGAACACTTTTTTAGTTTTTTATTTTCTTTTTCTTTTTTTCGCCATATCTTTTTGATCACAAATTGTCTTTTTCGAATTTTATTGCACAAGCTTCAGTGGTGGAGCCAGCATAGGGGCAGAGGGGGTCATGGCCCCCGACAATTCTCGAATCCTTATTTTTATGTAAAGATTAAAAAAAATCGTATATAATTAACATTATTTGTCAATTGTCACTCTAATAAAAGTTTTAATGCATTATGTCCCAAGATCAACTTAAAGTCTTGGCTCCGCTAATACCAAGCTTTATAGTTATTTTGTGATTTTTCAAGAAGAATCGGAAATTAAAATTTTCGAACTTGGAATAGAAAAAAATATTCCAAAATTGGAATTTTAAAGAATTGTGATCGATGGTAATAAAAAAATTATATTTTTCTTATTGACATATACTATGCATATAGTATTAGTGGTATTAATTATAAGTAAGTTTTTCGGAATTTGTTTATGGAATTATTTTTGTAAATTAAAATCAGATTGGAAATCAAAATTTTGTTTACATTCTAATTTTGATCCCACAAAACATAAGAAAAATCGAAAATTGGAATCTTCGAATTCATAATTAAGACATAATTCGATTTTATCTGAATCGAAATTAACGGAATTCGGAAAATTTGATCTATTCCCATACACTACAACTACTTAATAATTAACATTGTTGTGGCATAAATAATTGTGGGGAACAAGTTGATTCAATATATCATTAGATTGAGTCAAAAGCATTTATATATATACACTACGATTCTTGATCTAGATAAATACATAAAATACACTTTCCAAATACATAAAATAAAATAACACTCAATATCTAGCACCCCACTTTGTTTTCTCTCTACTAAACTAAACAACTCTCAAAGGTATATTATTTTGTTGTCTTGGTAGATGCTCAAGACAACCAATATAAAAATAAATGAAACAAAATAAAAGTCAAAATTGAGGAGAATAAATTTCATAGCTTTGGTCATTACAATTTCGAAATTATCGAATGGGTCATATCGAAATCAGCACTTTTGGGAAAAAAGAAATTCTGAAAATGAAAAATTAATTCCGATTTCGTTACACAAACAAACCAGAAATCGGAAATTAAAAAATTGGAATTGAAAACTTGTTCCATGATCGAAATTTTGGGATACAAAATATGTATATGTATATTCAATGTAGCTAATTTGTAACCGATTGGATCACATATCGAAATCAGCACTTTTGCAAAAAAATCAATTTTTTTGGAAGTGAAAAAATAATTATGTTCGATTTTGTTCCAAAAACAAATACAAAAAATGACAAATTGGAGTTGAAAAACTTGTTCCACAATCAATTTTTTTGGGATACAAAATATGTGTGTGTGTATATATATATATATATATATATATATATATATATATATATATATATATATATATATATATATATATATATATATATATATATATATATATTGCTAAATTAGAGAGCATGTTTAATTAATTAACTAATTAATCAATTTAGGAAGTGGTGGCTAGTCTTGGAAGAAAAAAAGTGATGATAATACTTGACAACCACACAAGTAAGCCAGGTTGGTGCTGCAGTAATTCTGATGGGAATGGCTTTTTTGGAGATGAGTATTTTAACCCACAACTATGGTTAAAGGGCTTAACCAGGGTTGCCACCACTTTCAACAACACCAAAAATGTCGTCGCCATGAGCTTGAGGAACGAACTCCGTGGCCGCAGACAAAACGTCAACGATTGGTACAGGTAATCGTAATTATAACCTAATACGTATCTACAACCAAAAGAGACCTAATCGGGTCGCGAATATCTTATATCAACCAAATTTCACTGCGGCAACCAAACGAAACCTATTACAGGTCTCGTTTGGTTGGTATATAAGACATAACTAGTTAATAAATCGGCCTTTTTTTTTTCCTTCACATAAATGCAACAAACACATATATTCTCTACTTCAGGTACATGCAAAAAGGAGCCGAAGCGGTACATGCAGCGAACCCTAATCTTCTTGTAATTCTATCGGGATTAAAATTCGACAGAGATCTCTCGTTTCTTCTAAAAAGACCAGTGAGCTTGAGTTTCTCAAACAAGTTAGTATTCGAGCTGCACTGGTACGGTTTCTCTGACGGGCTGGCATGGCAGTCGGGCAACCCAAACCAAGTGTGTGGGCGGTTAGTGGGCGAGACAACCAAAAAAGCCGGTTTCCTACTTGACCAAGGCTACCCCTTGCTCCTGAGTGAGTTTGGGGTGGACATGAGGGGTAGTAATGTCAATGACAACAGGTTCTTGAATTGCTTCATGGGATGGGCAGCTGAACAAGATGTAGATTGGGCGTTGTGGGCTCTTACGGGGAGTTACTACATACGAGAAGGTGTCGTTGGACTTGACGAAACCTATGGAGTTTATAACTGGAATTGGGGCGAAATCCGAAACCAAACCACCTTGCAAAAGATATCTGCTCTACAATATCCGTTTCGAGGTAAAATACCAAGAGTCCGAAAATCGTATTTGCGTCATAAATACATGTATAAAGGTGGAAATCAAACGAGTGGGGTCAAAATGAGAACTTTTGGGGAAAAAAAATTATTTTTTTCCCGAAGTGAAAAACTAATTCCAGTTTCATTAAAAGAAAATATCGGAAACATGGTAATCAGATTTTCAAAAATTGGAATTACGGATATGATTCCGCATATGATATAAAATACATAATGACATTGATCTTAGAAGTGTAATTTTTTTTAAATAAATTGGAATTTTTGGAAATATTTTCGTAAATTAAAACCAGATAAAAAAAAATTGGGAATCGGGACTTTCTGAAAATGAAAAATATTGTTCCAGAACCTGAAATATTTGGATCGGAATTGGCAGAATCCGGAATTTCCCTTCCAATTTCCACCCATATACACGCACTAACCTAATCTTCCCTATATCGTTCCAATTTTATCGACATTTTACTATCAGAATAACTACTAACTCAAACATTCATGCATAAAAATTTGCAGGACCAGGTTATTCAGAAACACGAACACACAAAGTACTTTTCCATCCCGAAACAGGACTTTGTGTAAAGAGGATGTCATTACTCGAGCCCTTGGTTTTAGGACCATGCTCCGAGGCTGAAGCATGGAGCTATAGTACTCCACAAAAAACCTTAACAATAGTGGGCACATATTTCTGCCTTGAAGCAGATGAATTAGGGCAGCCTGCAAAACTAGGTATATTCTGCAGCGATGCCACTACGAAATGGGAAGCTATTTCCGAATCTAAGAATCATCTCTCTTCGAAACTTGGCGACGGTACCAAAGTTTGTTTGGACATAGATTCGGACAACAACATTGTCACAAACAACTGCAAATGCTTGAATAGGAACAGCAAGTGCGATCCAGGAAGCCAGTGGTTCAAAATTATCGACAGCACAAGATCTGCTACAACTGATAACAACTTACTCCACCGTGTGATCGGATCAATCGTGAAGCTTATTGCAAAGATTTTCCTAGGTAGTTTTAGCTTATAGGAAGACAAACACATGTTCTAGAAGCATTATACAGTTCAAAGCATACCGGTAATTATGCAAGATTCTAATTCGAAATAAAACACTGCCTGCACAGCAATTTATAGTTTTGACTAACGACCGAAACATTAGCAATTTTCGTAGATATGGATGCGACTCAATGCATGAAAACGTTATGTGCGCGATAAAAGAGTATCATAAATTAGCAAATCCATCATGCTCAAATGGCCAAAAAAGAAAAGGTAAATGTATTCGGAGTGAAGTATTACAATCTTAAACAAGCTGACAAATGGAGACAAGTTTAAACCAGATATATCTTCGAGCACTTATGCTAGACATAAGGAAAACAGTTCATCTGATGCATATAATGAATGAGGAAAGATCAAAAAGTATCGATACTTCCACCAGTTCACTCTTCCATCGCGTCGCCACCTTCGATCACTTCCACCAGTTCTTTCAGCGGTGTAATTTTAGTAAGCAACACCTCTGCAGACAAACGAAAGAATTAAATATGTATATATATATATATATATATCAAAGCAGGATTTAAGTTTGTGCAAAACAGAATAGCTAGTGAACGATGATACTAAATACTAACCAGTCTTCTTGGAGAAAGTGTAACCCTTTGCACTGACATAGGTACGAGGGTTTGGCGACATGTAGTTTCTCAAGTACTCTTGCTTCCCCTGAAATAAAACATTAGGTTTCCAATTTGTTACAATATAAGTACGAGAGAAAAAATAGGTGGAATTTATCAAGAATTACAAATCCAGACCTTTGTTATGACACAAACATCTACGTTGCTTCCACTTCCCAAGTCATTGAATATTCCAGAGCATATTGCTTCAGCAACTAATTTTACTCCTTCATCCCTCTGCAAAATACCTCGTATAGTCAACAAAAAAAATTAATTTTAACATTATTAAGTGATTAATACTGTGAAATAAACTTACAGTCATCCCTTCGCGGTATTGCGATTCAAATATAGCCATTGCAGCAAGGGATCCAGAACCCATGGTGGCAAATGGTAGTGTGTCAGTTGAACCATGTGGATATATCTAAGAAAGAGTCATTTAACATATTAATTATTACACCTCAACAAATTTAAAATAAAACATAATCCTTGGGCCAAAAGAAACTCACAGTATGCAAGTGGGGACCCGTCACATCAACTCCACCAAGCACCAAAGCAGCTGATACATGGCCTTGATAGCTGATTCAGAAATAAAATTAAGGTATTTTAGATTATAGTCTTCTCATACAAAATAAAATTATTGCTATCAGGATAAAAGGTCACCTGAAAAGATGAGATTTTAGAAGGGACAGAGCAGTCACAACCCTCGACTCACGACCAGTATGGAAGCGATGCAGCTTCAGTTGAGAGCTAACCATGTCTAGTGAAAGAATAACAACATAAAACAAGTAAAAAAAAGTTAGATGCATGCATAAAATATTATGGAAAAGCAGATCTATTCATAACCAATATAATAAGGCCTTGTTTGGTTCCTAATATAAGATTAGCCAAGATTAGATTAAATGATCTAATGAAAACCCAATTATATTATTGAACCATGGGAGGTCCGATAAATAATCTCTCAAAAAGTCAAGATAGGCCATGATAAAATCATATTTCCAGGTCGAACCGGAAAAATTATTTGGTTTACCAAACATCAACCAAAGTCCAATTCTTTAATTAATCATGGCCAATATCCACAACCAAACGAAGCCTGAGAGGAATGGCTACAATCTAGTATAAACAGATCAGATGTAGAATTAAGTTGATAGTACCTGTAACAGCTTCTGTATCTGCAGCAGTTCCAGCTCCACAACAATAAATATTTGGAGCCATGTAATGGATCTTCTCACAGTTCTTATCAGCAACAATGGGGCCTTCAGTGGCTCGTGTGTCTGCTCCGAGAATTACACCATCCTAAATATGGACATTTATTAGTCACCCGTTTCATTACTTACTCATACTCCCACAAAAATCAAGGGTAAGCTACAACACTTAGAAACTGTTAAAACAAATCCTGGAAGCGAATTACGTTCTTAATCGCTTCATATTAATTTACGTAAATTCAGATTCTAATAGGCTACAATTCAGAATACGACAATACTTAGAAAGTGTGAATCCTGAAAGAATTAGACTCCTAAATCATTGTCTTCGTTCACGTGATGGAGATTTTGTAGACTTACGTTTCAGAAGGTTAAATAAATTACTAGATCTACTACCAAGTATCTCACATAACACATACATTCACATATGTTTTTTTTCTAAGAATGCTATTATATAAATCACAAGGCAAAGGGGCTGGGTACTTAACAAATTAAGTATCGTCTCGTATCTTTGCATGTAAAGAAATAAAAATGTCTGTCTTTACTGCCTCAAATTGCACAAAATTCTTCATAAGCTTCCGGGATAAGCAATAAAACTACCAAATAAGCACAACTTAAAACTCAACTTAACAAAACTATTATGAGTCAAGTCATTTTAAAGTACAATGACCAACAGTCCCGACATTGTTAAAGATACGAAATTAGAAACTGTAACATGTTCTTTGTAAAATAGAGAAACCTATATAATTGTGTTATAATCTCCTACTAAAATTATACAGTAACCTATAATGCCCAATGGTCATGTACATAGATGTTTAAAATCGAAAAACGTCGAAACAAAACTTTTTGCGCTATATTAACAGCAAGTCACCTTTTTACAAATGCAATGTAACAGAAATCCCAGGAGTTCAATAATATGATAAAATACAGAGGACTATTGCATAAATCAAGTGGCAACACTATATAGTCATGTCAGAAAATCAAGTGAACTAAGTAAGAAAACTAATTATTTTAAGACACGTGTTATCCATTCAGGAATTCAGAGGCACGAGCTTATTTACGCTGCTGTACCTCAAGCAAGGAATACAGTACGACACTTAGTAGCTGCCGACCTTTATATCTTAACTACCCAATACAATAATCCACAGAGGCCCGAATAAAACGTGCATATTCTTGACACGCAAAAAAATATAAACAAAAAAACTCAACCATTCATAATACAAGCACTTCAATACAGATATAATATTCCGCAAACTATACCTTCTGAACACACCCTACACTATGTCTCGTTGTCATTACAGATCAACTAGTGGGCAAAGTGGCCACTGATGCCAAATATGCTAGATTGTCTCTTAGAAGGACGAATAGCAATACATACATAAACCCTAGTTCAAGCAAAGAAACTAAAGAGATTAAAAAAATCATAGGCTTGCAGAAAAATCATTTTAGCAGCAAACCACTAATTTTCAAGCACATCAATCCTGAACGAAACTAATTCAGAGCACAGAAGCATCACAAATTTAATAAATGTAAATCAATTACTATTATTATAATATTACGAAAAAAATAAAGAAAATACCCAATGCCCCCAAACTATTAAAACCTAATGCGCAATGAAGCAAAATCCATCAAAATCAGCAAAATCATCGAAATCAATCGCAACAAATGTACCTTAAAAACCAATCCAACGATAGTAGTCCCGGTTTTCAGAAAACCGGGTTGCTTCAAACCCTTCTGCGCAAGCATCTCGTTCCTCTTGCAAAGATCGAAAGAAAACCCACCCTTCGGCGGCATCGATTCTGCTACTTTCGTCATTTCCCCGCTAAAATTATCAAATCGAAACCGTAATTCGGAGTAAAATCGTAAACTAGTTAGAGAATCTGTGGAGATTTAGAAGAGAGAGAGAGAGAAGCAAGAGTTGTCAAAAGAGGTTCAGTGAGCTTGGGGAAGAAGAAAAGGGACTAAAGAGGCAGTCGGTCGGGTTAAGTTTGATTGGATACGGGTTTGGGCTTCAACCCGAATTCGAATCTTAAATGGAAAGCAGAAAAAAGAAAAGAAAAAAAAAAAAAAAAAAATCAAATTAGAGTTTGACTGCACATTAGTCCCTCAAAAGACTTTCTTGTGACAAATTCACCCAAATACAGTTTTGTTGTATTTTTAAGGGAAAATTGCGGCCACCCTAAGGTAAGGTATAATTACGAAAAAACTATCTTGTTTGCATAATTACAACTACCCCTTAACTATGTATTATTTTACAGGTCCACTCGTACAATGTAAATTTTACCTAGGGGTGTTCATTCGGTCGGTGAACCGATCGAATTGAACGAAACGAAAATTAGTACATTGTTGAGGGGGTGCTTATAATTATGCAAAGAGGAGCGGTATTTTAATAATTTAACCTTACATTAGGGATAGTCGTAAATTGCCTTATTTTGTTACACATATCTTAGAAGTTAGAACTTTGTTGGCAAAGTAGTATGATAATATTTTGTAAAGGCTATCAAGCTATGTGTTTATTAATAGTATTTTACATAAAGTTTAAACATTAATAGTTTGGCCAAATCTCTTTTCTAGTCCCTCAAATATACGTTTAATCTTACAAAGTCCCTCGTCTTTAAAATGCATCAATCTCATCCTTCATCTTTTGCACTCTCATTTTTCTTATTTCAAAAACTAATCCAATCAAAGCCCAAATCGAACTGCTAGAAGCCTTAGTGGGCCATCTAATCTACTTGGGCCCGAGCCTCAAAGAAACACTTTTACATATAACCTGCTCTACAGAAAGCCTGAAAATTACAGTTTCGTTTTGAAGTTTTTAAACTATAATATAATTAAGTATATAAGATAAAATTTAAACAAAAGCCCTTATAGCTCAGTGGTAGAGCGTCAGTCTTGTAAACTGAAGGTCCGCAGTTCGATCCTGCGTGAGGGCATTTATTATTTATTATTTGTTATGAATTGTTTATTTTTTACTTCTATTTGTTTTCTTATTTTTTATTATTTTTTTGGAAGAAATGTCATGTTAATTAATTTTGTCTGTAACACTCGTCGCACAGCCCTTATAGCTCAGTGGTAGAGCGTCAGTCTTGTAAACTGAAGGTCCGCAGTTCGATCCTGCGTGAGGGCATTTTCCTAAATTAATTACTTTCTATTTATTAATAATTTTTTTTTTTTTTTTTTTTGGGGGTAATTCTGATTTCGGAGCTTAAAATGAAGGTTTTTTTTTTTTCTGTTCTGCAAATCCGAAACCCTCAATTCTTGTGCAAAGATGGCTTCAACAATGCACAAGCTCCTCCAGAAACCCCTGCAGCAAGCCATATCTCCACACCTCAAACTTCACAACCCGCTCAATTTGCTCCCTTCTCTTCTCCACCGCCGCCCAAATCTCGATCCTCCACCAGAAGTACACCACAATTTCAACGCCGAAAAATCCGCCGTGGGTAATGGATTCCATGTTTTCCCCAGTTTCTCACTTGGGTTTTTCCTGGATCCCAAATTCTCATCTGGGCTGCATCAGATTGAATCGCCGCCGGCAGTAGCGGAGAAATCGGGTTCCGATGAATCCGAGGAGGGTATGTGGGCTGACAGTGTGAAGAAGAAGAGGAAGAAGAAGATGAACAAGCATAAGTTGAGGAAGCTCCGCAAACGCATTCGCGGCTACGCTTAATTTTGCAAAGGTTCCTTTTTTTTTCCCCCTTTGTTTAAACCTTTTACTTAATTTCAGTGCACTTTGATTTTTACGTGTCGAATTTGTTTATGTTGAAAAGGGGTTTGTCGGATTGTATAGTTTATCGCCTCCTATGGGTAAAAATCGAAATGCATCAATTGCTCGCGGTTGTGGTTGCTCACATTAATTTAGGGCTTCGTAATTAGAATTTGGGAACGATTTGGATTTGGGTCGGGCGAAGAGTTCGTTGCATTCTTTCAGCCTCTACTTAGATAGTAATATAACCGTTCGAAGAATTCAATCTCTTATTAACAACTTTGTGTGGTTATAACCATTCGAAGAATTCAATCTCTTGTTAACAACTTTGTGTGGTTTTGATTAACAAGACGATAAGAGAAAGAATGCACTTGCATGTGTAAGTAGTGAACGGAGACAAATTGTTGAATCGGTTGAGATCGTAAATTGTTGAATCGGTTAGGTTCAACAAGTTGTCTTGCAAATTGTCAGATAACTGATAAAAGTGATGTCTTTTTTGAGTATGTCGGCCTTAATTTTAGGTGCATGAACTTTGCGACTTATGTTCTTATCTAGTCGAGATTTTTTACATTTGCCTTCCATCAAATTCATCTACAGCTCAACCTAATTGTTGTGTTGGTACGTGTTGTTTTATTTGTTCCCTTTTTGCCTAGAAATAATACTCGAGTTCAACGCTAAATTTAATGATATATTTGCTAATCTCAGTGATATTATTTATATAGCACCAAAATACAGTCGATTTAAAGTAAGTGTACAACTTACAAGCAGTAGATTTGAATATGGTGTTGACTTACGTTAGCCTATCAACAAAGTTTTTATGAACATTTTTCTAAAATTTGAACTAATTTGTTCATTTATCTTTTATTACCCGTTTCTTGGTAATTCATCGATCGTATATTTAAATTTCGATTAGTCAAGTTCGCCATTAGGCTTTTCGTCCATGACCCAGTAATTGTCTTGTATCATATGGCCGTTTATAATGCAAAACGAAATAAAGAGGAAATAGGATAGAAAAAAATAGATGATGTTGAGTAAACGAAAATTACGTTTCTAATAAGCATTTCTTGGCATTTTTATACTTGTATTCACTCGGGCCGATCTCTCTTACTATGAATACACTAGAAAACGACCTATTGCACTTACTTAGAAGAAGTTTGTTTGAGTAAACATTCTAGATGTTGATCTGTATTAGTTTGAAGCATCTTATCTAAATAATTTCTCACAATCGTCGGATTAATGCTATCTTATCTTGACGTAAATAATACAATGAGTTGTATAAGATGACTAAATAAAGATAGATATCACAATATAAAATTTGGCTATGCTATATATTACGATCGGGAAAGTAAAATGTATATATGAACATTTCATGCTTCGGAATTCTTGTTTTATTTGCATTTGTTATTTTCTATCATCCGGAAACTCGTTTTTTTTTGTATATATACTTACATATATGTGCCGATGGGTGTTTAAAAAACGATTCAGTTTGTAAGATTAGATAAGATTGAAGATTGGACTTCATTTTTGTAAGATTGAACAAGGGAAACTTCATGTAGGAGATTCAATATTGTGTTCCGGAATTTGCTTAAGTTTTATTTATTTTCATACCCTCATATTGTTTCAATATTTTAACAGGGACCCCCGAGCTTTTTTCTTGCAAGATTTGTGAACTTGGACGAACTAATGAACAGTAATACCGAACAATGAAATGGGTCGAAAAGTGAGGTGTCTCAACCAAGACTTGCTAATCATTTAGAAATAGCATCCTACTTTATATTTGCGTTTGTTCACCCCCTAATTTGTTTTTTCGCCCCCTTCGATATGAATAATATCGAACCGTGAACAAAGAAATGCATGAGAGAAAAGTCTACTTGCGAACATTTCTGGTCAGTTGAACTCGATTTAATGCTTATGCCGATTTGATTTTTCAAATGCTAATAAATATTTTCTTGAGATTTATTTGCAATTTGCAAATACATAATCATAAGTTGCAATTATATGTATGAGTTACGAATTTAGGTGGATTCGTTAGTGAAATTTGAAGAGGCAACGATGTAGTTTAATCATACGCATCGCGTCAACATTTTCGAATTGTACATGGTGTGTAATATTCAACTCGGGAGCGACGGGATTCGGACCCCCTTTGATTTTGAAACTTAAAAGTTGCAGATGAAGTTGAAATGCCTAAATAAAAATAACACTGATAATAATGAAAACATTACATTGCTTATAAAAAACTGTACTATGTATATATTACATCATTCTTTACAGACAAACCTGCATGTTCCAATAATCACCACCCTCCTAAGAAGAATGTCCATTTTGTAGGTTGATCAACGAATAGTATGAACCTCGATTTCCGATATCAAGAAGTTGCGAATGCGACCCTTTCTCCACGACCCTCCCATTCTTGATAACCGCAATGGAATTGGCTTTCTGTATAGTCGATAACCGATGAGCCACAATCACGCAAGTTCTCCCAATCATCATCCTCTCCAATGCCTCTTGAACTAAATTCTCCGAAACACTGTCGAGTGCACTCGTTGCCTCGTCCAATAGAAGGATAGATGGATTCTTGAGAATTGCACGTGCAAGTGCGATCCGTTGTTTTTGCCCTCCGGAAAGTTGGACCCCTCTTTCTCCACAGTAAGTTTCGTATCCGTTTTTCAACGAACTGCCATTGTTAGAAAGACAACTCAAAGGACTGCAAATTTGGTGCTTAGAATTCCGCCAAATTCGAATTGGAAAAAGGTCAAAATCACATTTGAAGTCTAAACAGTAACAATAAAATTGAAACGACATTTAACTAGCTCACATTTATTCATTACCTTATGAATTCGTGCGCATTAGCAAGCAATGCAGCTCTCTTGATTTCCGATTCCGTCGCGTTCTCATTACCGTATACTATGTTCTCAACTACGGTCCCGGCGAAAAGCGTCGGCTCTTGACTCACTAAAGCAATATGAGATCTCAAATCTCTCAAGTTGTAGCTTTTGACATCTTTTCCATCTATTAGAACACTTCCTTTTATCGGATCGTAAAATCGTTCAATCAACCCTATAACCGTCGATTTTCCCGACCCGCTCTGGCCCACAAGCGCCACCGTTCTTCCACCTTCGATCTCCAGACTCAATCCTTGTAAAATCATCTGCTCCGGCCTCGACGGATACGAAAAGAAAACCCGATTCAAATCAATCCTCCCTTTCAAACCGTTCTTTATTTTAAACCCGTTACAATTATCCGGGTCGATCTCGCTTTTCCTTCCCAAAATCGCAAAAACCGATCCGACGGCGCTGCTTCCTCTAGCCAGATCCGACGACATTCCACCCGCGTCAGCAATGTTTTTTCCGGTGCTCATCAAAATAAAGAATGCTTGAAAAAGATGCTTCGAGCTAACCAAACCCTTGTTCATCAATCTCCCTCCGTACCAATAAGTCAGGGCAATGCTAGCTGTCGTTAGAAACTGCGATACAAACAACCCGGTCGCGGAAAACCACGACTGTTTCACACTCTCCTTTCTAGGGTTTTTTAGGGTTTCTCCGAATAGAGAAAGGATTTTCTTCTGCGAAGAAAATGCAGTGATTGTTCGATGATTAATTACGGCTTCGCTCGCCAGCTGGCTCCCTTCGTTTTGCGCCTTTTGTGCTTTAGCCGACATTTTCTTCATCAGAACCCCCTTCGAGTAGAAGCTTGCGATTATCAAAGGCTGTATGGCGATCACGACTACGGAAACTCTCCACGTGAGGATCAATCCGAGGGTAAAAGCGACGAAAGCGCTCGTGAACACCTGGACCAATAGGGACATCCGATCCCCAACGAGGCACCGCACAACGTTTGCCTCCGTGGAGAGACGCGCGCAGATAGCCGCGCTCGTGTTTTCTTCCCAATCGAACCACCCGATTTCGAAAGTTAGAATATTTTCGAGCACGCTCTCTCGTATCCTCTTTGTCAACCTTTCTCCCATGACGGAGAAATTGTAGTGCTGGAGTAGGTTCGCGAAGAAGCTTACTACGGCTATGGACACGAAAATCACGCAGTAAAACGCGGTTTCCGATTTTATTTTCGAAGTGTCGTTGTTGAAGTATATAGAAACAACCGATCCTAAGCAATAAGCATTCAAAGGCTGAATTCCTCCAAAGGTACAAGCTCCAACGCATCCGAGCAAACCCCTCTTCCATTCCGGTGCATTCATTCGAATCAACTGCCACTGCGAAAGGGCGGGCGATGACGTGGCGGGAGATGATTGGTCGTCATCGCTTTCGTAGTAAGAAACCATGTTGATAGAAGGGAGCACACTCATCGTTATAGACGGGCTAAATGGAGAAGCCGGGCTTTTTTGCCAACTACTTTCGTATATTACGCTCTTTTGGTTTCTCCTTCTTGTCTTTTTAGGGTTAACGGGGGTACGATGAGATGGGGCTTCGTTCGATGAATTTTGCTGCATTTTGACCATTTTAGAGTAGGCTCCGTTTTCTTGCATCATGAGTGTGTTGTGAGACCCGGACTCGATGACCTGTCCGGAGTCGACGACGGCGATGATGTCAGCATTTTGGATTGTGGTGAGGCGGTGGGCGATTACGATGGTTGTTCTTCCTTGGGAGGCGAGATCGATCGCGTCTTGAACAAGTCTTTCGGATTGTGAATCGAGAGCGCTCGTCGCTTCGTCGAGTAGGAGGATTTTCGGGTCTTTGATCAATGCTCTTGCTATTGCTATTCTTTGCTTCTGCCCTCCTGATAATTGGAACCCAAATTGCCCTACCTATATAATACACAATTGAAAAAAAAGAAAAACTTTATAATATAAATCTTGAAAATTAATATCTATAAGATGTCTCATTTGAAATGACCATTTAGCCCCCCGAAATTTATTCGAAAAGACCTTTATGCCCTTTCAAAAATAACGTGCAAATCGCGTGATTCGGCAAAAGTATCAAGTGACACGTGCAAGTTGGCGTATAGTCGGGGGTGAAGTGCTATTTACCCTAAAAAAACGAAAAAAAACCAAGCTACTCGACAGGTTGGATTCAACAAAAGTTTGTTCAAACTCGGCCCTCTACCAATAATCAAATCAAGTTCGAGCAAATTTTATAAATACGAATAAAAATCCAAACAAACTTGAACAATCATGCATTCGACTCGACTCGACTATTTAGAACAATTAATGCACGGATTAATTACCTGAGTTTCATACCCTCCTGGCAATTGAACAATGAAGTCATGTGCATTAGCAGCCTTAGCAGCATTCACAATCTCTTCCATCGAACCATCCTCTTTCCCGAACGATATATTATCCCTTATCGAAGTTGCAAACAAAATCGGTTCTTGATTCACTAACCCCATCTTCGATCTCAACCATTTCAATTTCAACCGATTTATTCTATATCCATCGAGCAATATATCTCCTTTCAAAGGGTCGTAAAATCTTTCGAGCAACGAAACGATTGTGGATTTTCCGGACCCACTCCCCCCCACGAGGCCCACCGTTTTACCGGGTTTCACTTTTAAATTGAACCCTTTAAGTACTTGTGTGTCCATTCTTGATGGATAACTGAAATAAACATCCTTGAACTCGATTTCTCCATGCACATACGATAAAACTTTTCCCTTTTTGTCCTCCGAGTCTATTTCAGGAATGCGGTCGATCGTCTCGAAAATTCGAGTGGCTGCGGATGAAGCATCCACGATGAATGAGAGATTGGGTAGAGCGCTCATACACGACCTACGATCACAAGAAACACGCGTCAAAACTTTATTTGTTATAAATATTAGCAAAAACAATAATAATCAAGAAAACAAAAAAATAAAAATAAAAATAAAAATAAAGAAAGAAAAGAGCTCACAATCCACCAAGGACAACACAAACAGCTGCTATAAAAACACGGCCCCCGCTTTCGCCCCTCTCGATAACAAGCACGCTTCCGACCCAAGATTCGAAAGCCCACGATGCGAAAACCATCCCCATGCTACCTATCATGAGCCCCTTTGCAAAGCCTTGCCGTATACCGAGCTTCGTACTTTCTCGAAGAGCGCGGCTGAATCGATCGAGCGTCTGGGATTCACCTACGTAGGAGTACACGGTTCTGATCGACGATATGGATTGTTCGACCACACTGCCCGCAACCTCGTACGCGTCTTTGCTTTTGGATCCTAGGTTCATCATTAGCTTCCCGAAACCTAGTCCCGGTGCGATAAAACACACCGCGCATGGCAGTGAAGCCAACGCTAGGCGCCAAGAGAGTAAGAAGGCGACAACTAGGCCGAATACGAATGCGGAGAGGTCGACCAGACAGTTTGGAATCTACACAAGATAAATCATATTCTTAAAAATTGGAAAAAAAGAATTAATGAAAAGTATTGCATTTAGTAAAATGAAAATTATTTGGATCATAAATGGAATATATAAGGTTTCGATTTTCGATCCGATTTTAATTTCGTAAAATTCCAATGTTTTTTTTCTAATATATATTACACCTTATAATTTCTGAATTATTATTATGTATTTTATATTTTCGGTGACTAAAAATTGGAAATTTCTGAATTTCGCCGGTTTTTGAAACACTTATTGTTATTCCAATTTTCGATTTATTTTTGGAATGAAATTGGAATTAGTTTCTCTTCCGAAAAATGACTTTTTTCAAAAGTGTTAATTCAAATCCGATTCGTCCAATTTCCACCACTTGAGAGAGAGAGAGAGAGAGAGAGAGAGAGAGAGAGAGAGAGAGAGAGAGAGAGAGAGAGAGAGAGAGAGAGAGAGAGAGAGAGAGAGAGAGAGAGAGAGAGAGAGAGAGACCTTCTCAGCAATAACATCTTGGATTAGATGAGCGTCTGCCGAGATGCTCGAGACAACTTTGAAGGTGGTGGTGGAAGAAGCGCTTTGTTCGTCGAAGAAACCGACTTCTTGTCTTAGTACAGATCTCAAGTACTCCATCCTTATACGCGACGTTTGCCTCTCCGCTGTTCTTGTCCAACACAATCCTTCTGCATAATCGAAAAACGAACAATATAATGCCAAAAAGTTAGATTAATCAATGCACGAAAACTTAATTATTCTTCTTCACCCTATATATCAAAGTTACAAGAAACTCGCGGCGCGAGCAAAAGCAGAGGTTTTACGTACCGAAAAACGCAGATACTCCAACTCCAAGTGCAACATAGAGCAACCTAAGTGCATACTGCAAAAAAAATCATGAAAAAAAATATTGCTACAATACACGAAAAATAATAAGTTTACTTATAAAAT
>NW_012193677.1:1178042-1193978 GCF_000504015.1 Erythranthe guttata | reverse complement strand
ACTTGTCGACCCCATCGGCGTACCTGAAAAGCCCACCTTTACTACTGCTACTGCTACTGCTACTACTACTACTCATTTTTTCTTTCGAATCGGCCTTAATTAGTTATTTTTTTAAACACAAATCTTCTTCATGTGTGGTGAAAATTTGCTATTTAATGGTATCAAACATAGGAAAAAAAGATATTTATAATTAGTGATTTAAATCAACATATGGAAGTTACATCAAGAGTTTATTATATATTTAATATTTATATGCTTATTGACATTATTAGCCGGCCTCTTTGTTTATATATATATATGTTGTTTTCATAACTTCCACCAATGTGTCCCTTGTTCTCTTCTTTTGGAGGGATAGTTTAGTCTTTTGGGAAGGTGGTGAATCAAGTACCGACTAATTACATAATTGTGTTTTAGCACGAGGCCATAATCTAAGTTTGCGAATATTCCCGCCAAATGTGTGACGGTATTAATTTACAGAGATCAAAGCCCGATTGTTGAGATGCTACATTACCAGGTGATAATTAACGATTGATGTGGTTAAATGTAGGGGTGAGAAAAAAAAAACCGAGGAATCGAAGCGAATTGCACCGAACCGAAGCATAAACCGCATACTCGGCTTGCAATTTTCTGTGAACCGAAAATTACGGTTCATATTTGTTTTTTCAAGTAGGAAACCGAACCAACACCAATACAACGTCGTTTCATTAAGTATATATATTATATATTTTTCTTACATGAATGAATTTCAATTGATTTTTTGGCCTATTTTGGACCTACGCTCGAGTTGCTGCGGCAGAGCTCAAAACTAATCTTTTTATTTATCTCTAATTGGCTTTTCTCGTTCTACACTTCACATAGCAAAATGCTTACATATATATACTTAACAATAGAAAATTCTAGACTACTAGAAGACAAATGGACACATGCTAGATACATTTGAGATAGATACATTTTACTGTGATTACTCCTTGATGTGTTATTCGAAGAGTCTAGTGCATTACCTTCCAACACTCCCCCTTAATGCACTTTCTTTACTACTCCAATCAATGTTCTCAAGTAGATGAACTTTTCTTTGGTAAGAGGCTTAGTGAGTATGTCGGCAAGTTGGTCTTCTGACTTACAATACTCAAGCCAAATTTCACCATCTTCAGCGGCTTCTCTTATAAAATGATATTTGATGGCAATATGCTTCGTCCGATCATGACTTATTGGATTTTTCCCCATTGCAATCGCAGATTTGTTATCACAAAACAACACGGTTTCTTCGTTTTGCTTTTCACCCATGTCTTCCATAATCCTTCGCAACCATATTGCTTGAGAAGTAGCTTTGGCTGCAGCAACATATTCTGCTTCGGCAGAAGATTGCGCCACTGTTTTTTGTTTCCTTGAGGCCCACGTACAAATACCTGAACCAAGGGAAAACACATAACCTGATGTGCTTTTCATATCGTCGAGGCATCCGGCCCAGTCGCTGTCACAATACCCGTAAAGCTTCAATGGTTCTCCTGCTTTATAGAAAATACCATAATCTCGTGTACCATGCAAATATCTAAGAACTCGCTTTGCAGCTCTAAAATGATTCTGACTGGGCTGCTGCATAAAACGAGAGAGTAAACTTGCTGCAAACATCATATCAGGCCGAGTAGCTGTCAAGTATAATAGGCTGCCTACGAGACTTCTATATATTGAACCGTCTGCATTTTTTGCCCCATCTTCCTTTTTCAGCTTTTCAGTTGCAACAAGAGGTGTTGCAACATCTTTGCAGCCTTCCATTTTAAATTTTCGTAGCATATTTTCAGCATACTTCTGCTGTCCAATAAAAATTCCAGTATCGAGTTGGGAAACCTCAATACCCAAAAAATAATGTAGCAGCCCCAGATCACTCATCTCGTAAGTGCTCATCATGTCGGATTTGAAACTTTGAATAAATTTGTCGTCATTTCCGGTAACAATCAAATCATCAACGTAAATGGACACAATGAGAATGTGAATTCCCTTCTGAAGCACATAAAGTGTAGGCTCACTTTTGCTTCGCTCAAATCCTTTCTTCATGAAATATTTATCAATCTCTTCGTACCAAGCACGCGGTGCTTGCTTGAGCCCGTAAAGTGCTTTTCTTAACTTGTAAACTTTATTTTCAGTTCCCTCAACATGAAAACCTTGTGGTTGCTCGACGAAAACTTCTTCCTTCAACATCCCATTTAGAAAGGCGGACTTAACATCAAGTTGGTATATTTTCCATTCCTTTTGTGCCGCAAGTGCAATCAGGGTACGAATTGTCTCGTGGCGAGCAACTGGAGCAAAACTTTCGTGAAAATCAATGCCGGGTTTCTGGACAAACCCTTTAGCGACAAGCCTGGCTTTGTGCTTTTGAATGCTTCCGTCTTGATTGAACTTTGTTTTGAATATCCATTTCAAGCCGATAACGTCCTTGCCTGTTGGTTTATCAACTAGTTCCCACGTTTGATTTTTCTCAATCATTCGCAATTCTTCGTTCATAGCATCGACCCAAACATCTTGTTTCTCAGCTTCTTCAAAAGATTCAGGTTCTATCGCAGAGAAATTGCACGATTCGTAGACTTCTCTCAAACTGCGAAACCTTTTTGGAGAGGACCCTGGAGAAGAAGAGGATGATGAAGTTTCAGAGCCTGGTGTTTGAGGAGAAGCTGGTTCTTCTTGTACTCTGGCAACTTCTTTACGATTTTGAACCAAAACAACGGGCATTTCCTGCACTCTTTTATTTGTCCAATCCCACGAAGCTTTTTCATTGAAAATAACATCTCGACTAACAATTAACTTTTCAGTTTCAACATCATATAATCTGTAGCCTTTCGTTTCGTCGCTATAGCCAATAAAAATACATTTGGTGCTTTTGTTATCAAATTTGATCCTTTTTTCTGGAGGTATATGAGCATAACAAATGCAACCAAAAATTTTAAAACGACTTACCGACGGCTTCACACCGCTCCAAGCTTCAAATGGCGTTTGGTTCTTCACTGCTTTAGTAGGACATCGATTTAGAATATAAACAGCTGTGTGAACAGCTTCGGCCCAGAAAATCTTTGGCAATTCTTTCTCCTTTAGCATTGACGTTGCCATATCAACAATTGTTCTATTTTTCCTCTCCGCAACACCATTTTGCTGCGGTGTGTAGCTTGCTGTCAATTGCTTTCGAATGCCCTCATTCTTGCAATAACTCTCGAACTCATTGGAAGTATACTCGCCGCCTCGGTCACTTCTAATAAGCTTGATTCTCAGACCACTTTGGTTTTCAACAAGTGCTTTGAATTGTTTGAAGACGCCGAAAGCTTCAGACTTCTGCTTCAAGAAATACACCCAAGTCATTCTTGAGTAATCGTCGATGAACGTCAAGAAATACTTGTGGTCGTTGAAAGACGGAGTCCTCATTTGCCCACAAATATCTGTATGAATAAGCTCGAGAGGAGCTTTGGCTCTCCAAGATCTTCCTTTTGGAAATGGCAGCCTAGCTTGCTTACCCATTATACATTCTTCACAAGGTTCACCAGCTATCTCTATTTCCGGCAGCCCGTGGACCATGCCTTTTTGCCTTAAAAGCTTTAATCCATGGAAATTTAGATGACAAAAACGTCTATGCCACAACCAGGAATCCTGCCAGACTTCAGCTTTCAAAGCATGAACAGTTTCATAATGAAATTCAATAGGAAAACTTCTCTTTTCCTGCATTGTGACATGTGCGATGAATTGTTTATTCTTATCAAAAATCTTGCAGGCATTATCACCAAAATGGAGATGATAACCATTCTCGATCAATTGACCAACACTGAGCAAATTTTCTTCAATATCTGGAACAAATAGGACCTCATGAATGTACCTTTTTCCCCTTTTTGTTTCGATAGAAATAGTGCCCATTCCCTTAGCTTGAACAAGTGCACCGTTGCCCAGTCGAACTTTAGAGCTGATTTTATCCATATCGAGAAATATTTTCTCATTCCCTGTCATATGATTACTACATCCGCTATCAAGCTGCCATTTTTTTGAATTTTCTTCTAGAGCCGATTGGCAAGCATAGAACAAATTTGCCTCCTCAATCTCTGTTTCCTTTGTAATATTTGCACGATTTTCGAATCTAGGCTGATTTTTGTATTTGACACGACAATCCTTTTTCAGATGACCAAATTTTTGACACCCATGGCATTGCGGTTGACCAAGATATCGACAATCTTGTGTATCATGGTTCGTTCTTTTGCATTTTCTGCAAAATAAATTTGAATCCTTGGAATGCGTACCTTTCTCGTATTTTGATTCCGTACTTCTGTTGTGCCAAGCATCTTTTCTTGGACCACCCCGATCTTTCCTTAGATCAGCCCCTTTGCTGGAGTCGTTTTTCTTGTGCAATCCAAACGACAACTTTGACTGGAAAGCACTTTCAATTGAGTGAGTGTTGCGCCTCGATTTTCTCTGTTCATGATTTTTTAATGAACCCAAGAGTTGCTGCAGGGTTAGTGTAGACAGATCTTTCGTCTCTTCAATCACAGCCACCATATCATCGTACTTCTCCGGCAAACTGTTCAGGACTCTTTCCACAATGGTCTGGCTTGATAAGTTTTCTCCAAGTGAATAAAGTTGATTCACTACTTCCGTGACTCTTGATGAGTAGTCTTGAATGGTTTCAGATTCATTCATCTTTAAGTTCTCGAAATCCTTTCGAAGACTTTGGATTTTTAAGGCAATTAGCTTGCTTTCACCTTGAAATTCTTGTTCTAAAATTAGCCAGGCAGCTCTAGCATTAGAAGCCGCCATTATTCTCGGAAACATTGGTGCGGTTACTGCATTATGTAACTTTGAGAGTGCTTTTGCATCGGCAATACGCGTCTCATCAAGCCTTTTCTTTTCTGCATTTGACAGTTGGCTTGCATCTTCTGGCTCCTCGAATCCACTATCGACGACACTCCACAATCCTTCTGACATGAGATACGTTCTCATTTTAATTTTCCAAAAATCGTAATTTTCTCCCCCAAAAACTGGAATGAAAGAATGTGATGATTCTGCTGACATTTTTTTTTTTTTTTAATGTTACTCCCAGTTCATACAAAAGAACCTCGCTCTTGATACCACTTTGTGAGTTTGCAAAGACAAACTTAGAAAGAAAATATTTCACTCGAGTTGCTGCGGCAGAGCTCAAAACTAATCTTTTTATTTATCTCTAATTGGCTTTTCTCGTTCTACACTTCACATAGCAAAATGCTTACATATATATACTTAACAATAGAAAATTCTAGACTACTAGAAGACAAATGGACACATGCTAGATACATTTGAGATAGATACATTTTACTGTGATTACTCCTTGATGTGTTATTCGAAGAGTCTAGTGCATTACCTTCCAACAGTTTGGGCTGATTTTTAATTGATTTTTTTTTTTTTTTATGAATTTTGAGATGATTTATTGATTTTTTTTTGGCTGATTTTCAGGCCAAAATGAGCCCAAAACTGAACCTAAAACCGAACCATTATTGAAATCGAATCGAGAATTTTATGAACCGAGAAGCAACCAAAACCGATAAAAAACCTAACCGAAACCGATTGGAACCAAACCGCAGGAAATCCATGGGTTTGGTTTTTGGTTCTTTAGGAACCGAACACTTCGATTCCGGTTCCGGTTCTGGTTTGTGGCTGAAACCGAACCGACCCGTTCTCACCCCTAATTAAATGTCCACCCACTAAGCATAAATACACATAAATGAATGAGCGTGTGTGATTATATCTGAGAACAACGATTAATAATCATTTTTGTTTAATTTCATATCTCAATGGAAGCTTCGAAAAAAACCGATATAAATATTCAGGGATGATGATCAAGCCAAGAACAAATCAAATGTTACTTGGGGCGGCACTTCATTTTATAATTGAAAAATAGTAAGAGTGATTCATTGGGGTTTGTTTGACTCTACACAACGGATGAATATTAACCGTTGATCTGCACACAATCATACATACAATCATGTGTATATGTGCTTAGTGGGAAGTTATTTTACCACATCAATGGTTAATAATTTACATTTGGAGGGGGTTTTTTCGTAAAATAATACATAGTTGTAGACATGGCCACGGGGCGGGTCGTGTCCGGATCCGGGTCCGACTTTTGGGGGACCCGAAGCCGACCCAGAGGGAGCCGGGTCCGGGTCCGGGGCGGGTCCACCCGGATCCATCCGGGTCCAGCTCCAACCCGGGTTTTCATTTTTTTTAAATACAAAAAAAAACTTATATTGAAACTTGAAAAAACATGTGATTAACTTTAAATTCAAAATTAAAAAAATAATTAAATTTAAACATTAAACAATTTTAGAAAAAAATGAAACGATTAAGACCTTGAGACATAAACTAAATAAAATAAAAGTCGTGAAGATTGGATTATGGGTATTTATAAGTAAAAATAATACTTGAGAAATTTTTCAAATTTTCAAAATTCAAAAGAAATCAATGTTCAATCTTTCTTTTAAATTAAATCGTATTTTTTTATATTTTTCAAAATTAAATATATATGCATTTGTTATTAATCGGGATTTTTGATATTAATAATAGTCAATATGACAATTAATAATTTATAAAACATTAGTTATACAATTATTAAAATCATTTGATAGTGTTTTTTATATTTTTATATTTATAGTTAGGATTATTATAACAAGAAATATATATAGCATAAACAAAAGGTGTAAAATGATTATAATAAATAATGTTAAATAGATTATTAATTATCATATTCATTATTATTAAATAATTTAATTAAATTATTAACAAATTTAATATAATAAAAAAAATGAATGGACTTGAGCTTAATCCAATTAAATCTTACGATTCGATTCTAATCTTTGAATAAAATGTAAATGTAAAAAAAAAAGATTAAATAATATGATCTACGATTTAATTCTTACGATTTTTACAAACTAAACCAATTATTAAAAAGAAATCACATCATAATATTTTGATTATACTCGGCATATATTGTTTTATTTTTAAAGTAATAAATTAATTGGAATGAGATATAATCTATTTTTGTTAAAATAAACATCATCTATATTTTTAAATAATTATCTTATGATAAAGTAATCAATAATTTAAATAAGTTCTTGTGAACAATTGAGATTAATCGATTTAAATTAATTGAAATGAGTTATAATCATTTTTTTAAATAAACATCTTATTTTATTTTTCATTCGAATTTTTCACACTATCGATTTTAATAACATAAGTGAGTTTGTATTAAATGAACACGTTTGTTTATATATTGAATTATTCAATATTTTATATTTTTCAATATTGGAGATTATATTGATATAATAATTAATAATAGATGTTTTGAAGTATTGAATTGTGATTGTATATATTTTTTTAAAAGTTCCTTAATTTGCATTTGTCAATAATTTAATTAAAACTATTTAATAAAAATTAATAATTTATTTAACATGTTTATTATTTTACACCAGTGTTTTATATTATATATATTTATTGTCTATATTTAAACAAAAATATTGGTTGGCAAAGTGATAAGAAAAAAACTGGTTTAATACCCGGGTCCTGGTTCGGGTCCTCGGGCCGGGTCCCACGGGTAGACCCGCCGGGTCGGGCCCTAAATCAAAGATGATTGTAATTTGTAAATAGTAAATAGTAGAAGCCTAAAAGTGAAATATTCGCAAGTAATTTATCCTTAGTATGGGGAGGAATGTACAATTAAGCTTTTAATATCTGAAACGATATAAATCCGCAAAACGGCGTCGTTTGGCGTTGTATCTCAACAATCTGAACTGCATAATTTTGTCCCAAAATACGAGAGCTTTTCGTTTTGGATCTTGCTGAAATTATTGAAAATGGTGAAAGTGGCGACCTTCTTCGGAATGACCTTTGGCGCATTTCTCTTCTGGCAAACAATGGATAAAGTCCACGTCTGGATTGCCCTTCACCAGGACGAAAAGGTAATTTATTTATATTCCTTCTTTGATTTTCCGCTTCACGATACCTAGATTCCGCTCTGATTTTTATTTTCGCGTGTTTTAATTTAATGGGTAATTTTTTGCGAGTGGAAAGGAATTGTTGCTGGTGATTTTGCTTTGTTATTTTTTTTTTATTTGGATCCGATTATGTGCGTGCCAGTTTTCCGTATCTGTTTTCTATTGATTTTGGGTTTTATCTGTTTATCGTAGCTAAGATCGTCATGGGTTTCTGTTTATATTTTTAATTGGGTTGATTTTGTTCATTGTGGAAAAGGATTTTGGGGATTTAGGTTTTGGATTTGGGGATTTTTTTTTTATCGAATAGCACAATAATCGATTATGTTTTGGGGCGATACTGCGATTTCCAGATTATGTGTAAAGAAAACTAACTCTACTGCAATTTATTATTCGTAGTACATTGTTTATACGGTTTTCTAAGTAATATTTTGTGAATATCCTCTGTTTTGTGAATGAATTTGGAATTGGAATTGGAATTCGGAAAATTGTACTGCAATTTCTCCAACCCGTATTTTGTGGCAACTGCTACTACGTTCCAAAGGTGCGGGTCGAGTTATACGGGCGTGCATACAAATCACGAAGATTTTTGGTTGATGCAAACATTCACTCTCAAAGTGGCTTTAATTTTATTCCCGTGTTGATACTAGTGCTTGGATCCGTGTCTTACCTTTGTACTATTGTACTTCGGATTTTTATCTGTGCAATGAAATGTATATGTTTCGATGTCAAACCATGGATAAATTTTATCGGAAAAACGTGATCGCATAATTGCTAAATTGGCTCTTTTCTCCCGTAATATTCTTGTATCGTGCAGAAAGAGAGAATGGAGAAAGAGATCGAGATAAGGAGAATGAGAGAAGAGCTATACCGAGAACAGAAAGAAAAGGACTCTCTCGCCTAAGCTGCTAGCGCAGCGGGTCGGTACTGCAAAACCTCTTCAATGGCCTTTTCTTGTTTCTGTCTTTTTTTTTTGAATTGTAACCGACATGATTTTGATTCGCATAAAGTATGAATCTTTTTCTCCAAACACATGATCGCCATTGATATATTTTTTTAGTTCATGAATAATAGCAGTTATTGGCGATTGATTGATGCATGTATTGGCTGGAAATTATCGACCCAGATCGGATATTATGACCTTTTTTTACGATTGAAGTTCATGGGGTTTTTATTCCTATGCATGTTTTCAAAGTGCTTTGTGTCGGAAAATGTATATCTCCGTATGCATATTACAGGTTTTGTCAATGTATTCCTTCTCGTAATAAGTGGGTTGTGTCCTAAGATTGAGATGCAGTATTTGTTCTTCGGAATTCGTCTCTGCGTGTAACGTAATTTTATGCCTTGGTAATTTTTCGACAGACTATTGGGAACTATTTTGATTAATTTTATACACACATAATAACAGGAATTATTTTGATTAATTTTTCTGCATGGTATATTTATCTGAAAAAACAAAGTCATAATCAAGAGACTTATTTCAGTTACAGGCCTCGTTTGGGGATGTAGGTGTGATTGATAAGATTGATTATGATTACAGGAGAACCTCGATAAATTAATAACATCAACTAAATAATAGTTTTTTCGGTCCCGACTTGGTGTAAATATGTTCAATTATTAACTCGATAATTTAATAATTCATTAAATTAATAAAAAAAAAATTAGTTCCGACTGTATTAATTTGTAGAGATTTAATGTACATTGTTGTTAGCTATTAAGGTAAAGATTGTTGAGGTCTTCTTGGGTTCGGGCCGGATCATATTTAGGGCCCAATACATGCTTAAACAACACTAAAACAAAATAACCCAAATATAATTATGGAAAAACACCAGGTTTTGTAAATAGACCTTACTTCGTAGGGGCGACCTTACTTCAGAGGGGCGGTCGTAATTTACCCTTGATTTTCACCATAAAATTATAAAGTGTTCCAATGGGTGGCCTAGTTGGTAGCGTAATCGGGTGCGGTATTATGTAATCTAAATTTGATGAGGTTTACTCGATGCACATGTATAATAAGACTACGAGTTCTTTCTTAAAAATTAAACAAGTAAAAAAAAATTATAAAAAAAAAACATACATTTTTGTAATACAGACAAACAAAATAAATTGTTATTTCTTTTTGTAAAATAGAAAAACTAAATAAAGAATTATTTAGAATAAGCTCAACTATATAGTAATATTTAATGGGGAAATAAATAAATAAATAAATAAATAGACAACCGTGTGTTCTTGAAATATTGAATTTATTATCTCCAGAAAAAAAAGCAGAGCATGCCACAGTCTCCATGCGTGTCTTTGACCCATAACTTCTATACCTGCCAAATTTTCCATTTATTATTTTTCCTTTTTTTCTCTCAAAATTAATTATATCTTTTATTTATCCAAAAACAATAAATATTTAAATAGGGTTTCTGTGTATTTGTTTTTCTTGTATGGCATTTCAATAAAATATTCTAAAATATAATTTTTATGTCTTAAAATCATTTGAAATATATATATATATATATATATATATTTTAGTTTCTTATTATTTTTTTTCTTCCTATTTTTATATGTATATATTAGGGGGAAAAAATATATGGAGTAGTGACAAAATCTCCAAAAGTAGGCATAATTTTATAACCAAGAACCTCGTTTTCTTCAACTGTTTCAAGAATCTCTTGCAGACCACTTTTTCTTATTCTTGGGTTTCCATATTCATATATTAATAATACTCCCACTACACCTCAATTTTATTTATTCATTTCAATTTATTATGATTTAAATATTATACTTAAAAATAACATTTTTTTTTAATTGATCATGTTCAGTATTTGAAACTAATTAATTATTTAATTATTTGTGCATGTCTCCACTAAAAAAAAAATTTGTGTACTTTAAAATTTAGATGTATCTATCTATAGGCATATTAATTAATTTAACTATTAATTATATATAGTGGGTGATTGTGGGATGGAACAACCATCACTTCAATCAAATATATACTACTAATTAATAGTTTTCTTGGGAAAGAAATAAAAATAAATGTTGTGGAAGACATGCATAAAGCTGATCTTTTTCGTGTCATACAAACAAGTAGGGTTTTCTTGTCTCTCCCCCATACCCTTTAATTAAACATGAAACAGAAAGAAAAAAAACATAATTAATTCCATCTGTATACAATTGAATGTTTTCAATTTTAATAAATTATAATAATACTTTCGAATTCATAACAAAGATCTTTGTTCAGTTATGATAAAATAAATATAATATTCCTTCACAATAATAGTAGAACTGTAGAAGTATGCATGCATGCATGCAGTCCCTTAATCATTAGTGATTTGCGATTTTCATATCGTTTGCAAGCTATTATTCGAGACTGTAGGTTTATCTCGTGGATCTATATGTTTGGTTTGTAAGTTTCTTCCTTAAAAGTATCTAGCTACTAATAAAAAATAAAAAATAAAAATAAAAATGATTTTGTTTTATTATTTTGTTATCTATACTATCCCAATTAAAAATATGGCTGAAAATATTATGATAGGATGACTGAAATTTATGCTAATCAGTAATATGATCCTTTTTTCTTTTTCATTGTTTTTAATATTTGTATTGCGGTACAGAAGAAATATGTATTAATTACAACAAATTGTTTGGCCCGAATACAATACATCATAGATAACTGTTCTGAGCAACAGCAAATATCCTATTGCTACTATTGAATTTTTTCTATTTTATTTTTATTTTTAATTTTTATTTTTGTTTGAAACACAGAAACAGTAGGTACTAGGTTAATTAAGCTGTTATATATGAGAAGTAAGAACATCAAACCGGGACATATATATGTATGTATATTTATATATCTGACATAAGATATTATTAATACTGTTACATCTAATACGATGTAAGATAAATATCTTTATATTAATATTGTAAGAGAATGTCAAATATATATGTATATAATTACTTATTTTATTAAATTATGTTACTAATTAATTGTAAAAACAGTATTGACAGTACAGTACATACATACACAATCGTTAAATACATACATTCACCCGTTACAAAATTAGTGTCGTTTAAGTTTTTGTTACGAATATTAAGAAAATTAATAATATATATCAATTTTTTAGGGAAAAAGGGAATAAAATGTTATGTGTGTACTAGGATTAAAATACCCTTTAAACAAATTCTTTGTTTATTAATTATTTTCTTCATTTGTAAGAATAAGTGTTTGATAATATTAAATAGTAATAAGGGTATATATATGTGAAGGAAACAAAATTAATGCATCATTAGAAACAAATCAGTTAAACGATTGTTAATTTGAAATGGATGAAGTACGTAATATGATAGGGGCTTGTTTGGCTAAACGTTTTTTAAACATTTTGAACATTCGTACATATATGAAATTTTTAACATAAGTTTTATTATAGTGTGTGAAAGAAGTTCTAAATAAGTATTTATATTTGGGATGATAAGAATAACCACTTCTTTTTTTTGTACAATATGTTGTTTCAAAAAAATATGTAATAAGTTGGAAAAAAAATTCCAATTTCCATTGGTTTCGAATCGAAAATTTCAGATTTTGGAATGATTTTTTTGATTCCATTCTTCGAAATTCTGATCTCCGAAAATCTCCGATATTATTTGATTGGATTGGGATTATATATAAAAAAAAATTGTAATTTTCGATGTAGTATTGTAGAAATATAATCAAATATTTGAATGAATTATAGTAATTGTACAACAAGATTTGAAAAACAACTTACTTTTTTATATAATTAAGATATTAAATAGAAAAAAATAGAAAAATAAAAGTGTGGTTATCAAAGGTGGGCCCTACTAAACAAACACAGCATATGACGTGGCAGAAATCGCGTGTCCGAACCCGAGAAGATCAAGAGAGATATGAAAAATGGGAAAAAGACAAGACTGACAAAATAAAAAAGGAAGAACTGCGCTTTCTGCAATCGGTGAAAGTAGCCATTTAATATTTGGAGGGGGATAGCTGAAATTGCAGGAAACTGTTGTCTTTCTACTGTAGAGAGAAAGCTATTGCTCAATGGGGCCCTCCTCTTTCATACACCTGTAGCGCTGGTGTATAGTTGTACCTCTCGCTAGAGCTTTGTTTGGATACACCACAATATCAAACAAATTTCTTTCATTTGAAAAAAACGAAATTTCAAATTTCACTCCTTGTACCAAACACGTCCCTCTATTCTATACCGTATTTTGGATGCATTGATTTTGGGATGTTTGAAATGCAGTCAATTCGGAATAAAATATCGGAATCGAAAATATAATCAATAAAAAATCAGAACGAAAAAATATAATTTGTTATTCGCATTAAAATTTTAAATTATAATTACAAGTGTAATGTTTGGGGAAAAATATTGGGAAATGATTGACCAAAATACCCCATCTCATTAAAGTTTCACCCGTAATTATTTCAAAATAAAATGAAGATTAGTAAGGGTATTAAGAAAAGTATAGTTAGTGCTTAATTGTAATTAAAGTGACAAATAATGAAACAACTTTTTTTCTCCAAAACAAACAAATAGTATGAAAAATGAGTGTATTGAGTTTCATATAATGGTGAAAAGAAAATCCTAAAAATTTACCAATAGTAGAAAATCGAATATTTCAAGACCTAATTAAACCCGAAACTGAACCCAAAATTCGAAATCCGAAACCCTAAACGTGCTTTAGCAGCCAAAAGTCGTTGAACTTTAGAGAAAAACTTGATTGGCATCATATATAATGGATATATAAAATCAAGATTACAATAGTTACAATGTGTTTAAAAAAACTAGGCAATGGTCTTTTAACAAATAAAATTTGAACTGAGAAAGTTTAATTAAAACCTAAATAATTGTCATTATTATTCATAGCTACTAATTAAATTTCTCGTATATATTTTGGTAATAAACATGGAAAACCGAGCAAGGAAGCAGTGTTGTGCATGGAAGTATGAAAGAAAAGTAGTGAGTTGACACAGTGGGGGAAAACTCATCACTTGCTTCATTACCATTTTTTTCTATTTAATTCCTCTCTCCACCTTTTCCCCTAAACCAAGCTACATTTTTTTGCACCTTTTTCATGCTATGCAATATATATATATATATGAAAAATTACAGTTTACATTCCTCAAGTTTTCACCAATTTCACATTTGGTTCATCATATTCACAAGAAATACATTTGATCCCACATGTTATAATAATTTAACACTTTTGCACATTTCCGTCCATTAACAGTTAATTTGTCAATTAAGGCAATGATGGACACAAGCTTGATTATGTTAGTAACAACGGAAGTCGGAAAATTGACTGAAATGACTAAAAGTGTTGGATTTTTGAAATATAAGAGACCAGATGTATTTTTTAAGAACATTGATGACCAAATGTGAAATCAGTGCAAACTTGAGGGATGAAAAATGTATATTTCTCTAAATAGTTATATCTAGACTTAACTTCGGGAGATGATGATGCATTTTACTCACTATTTGATTAGGGATAAAAGTATATTTAGACTTAAAATCACATGGAGTCTAATTGTAATTACGTTTAAGTTTAGATCGACTCGCAGGTTTGATAATCATAGTACCTTTGTGATTTCAAATGTGATTTTGATTTTATTGCGGTCTTAATTTAGCAAAACTCAAAGCATCAAATTTGTGGTTCTTTGAATTGATTTTTCTAATCCAATTTGAATCAACTAAATTTAATGCCGGATGAGAGATATATGCATGAATGAATAAATAAACATTGTCTACTACTTCAAATCTTCAATGTTATGCTTTGAGTTTTGTTAGATTCACAATGTAACTAATTCATGCATAACTTTTTCATCCGATATCAAATCGTTGTTGTAAATAAGATTAGAATTGGCAACAGGTCGAAATCACATTTCAAGCTAGAACGATACTGATAAATTTGAATCATAGTTCGATCAATTTCAAATAACAACAATCACTACGAAAAATATAAAAAAGAACAAAAAATAAGGAAACATAGTTATCAACCAAAATTTCTCCTATGATACATTTTCTAAGCATGAAACACCCTAAAGAGGGGTACAAATTGCTAAAGAAAATTAAATATTAGGAATGTTTGTAAATAAAATAACATAGATTAGTATTTTAGAAATTAATTCATATCTTCTTGTTTCATTTTATATTTTTTAATGGATAGAATTGAAACAACACCTGGGGGGGCGGCCTCCACTCCGCTTTTCACTCCTTACGTTGATATTCCAACCTTCAAACTGCCGATCAAACAGATACTTCATCGTTTCCAACACATCACCACATATATTTTTTTAATTATATTAATTAGGGTAAATTACAAAAACTCCCCAAACGTATGCTAAATTACAAAATTTTCCTAATATTTGTTTCCATCTCACACACCGACTATCTTATCCTGTGATTATTCGCAGAATCTTTTTTCATCATAGAATATTCCCCCAAATTAAATAAAAAAATCGTGAAAAATTACACCATAAGGAAGTCGGTGTAAGACGAAAACCAACATCGGGGTGATTCTGATAATTACGGATAAACAAGAGCAGTTTTTGTAATTTAGCGTAATCTGAGGGGGTTTTCGTAATTTACCCTATACTAGTTAATACTCCAAAACTGAAATGATTTGTGCATGCACATATTAAACAGTCAGGCACATTTTTTACCATTTCTCAAAAAACAAAAGGCAAAAAACTCAAAAACTCTCTCTACCCTTTCGATTTTCTTTCGCAAAGCCCGTGCAAATCGTCAACAGATCGGAGGTAATTTTTACGTTTTTACGATCCTCTTGTTATGTAGATTACGAATCCGAAAAAAAAACGAAAAAAATCGAAACTTGGCAACGCTCGCCTGAATTTACGCGAGCGCATCCACTGCGCTCGCGTAAATTCAGGCGAGCGTTTTAATATTTTTTTTTTTATAAATTTATTTCTTAAAAAATTCGG
>NW_012193677.1:1118889-1172503 GCF_000504015.1 Erythranthe guttata | reverse complement strand
TCAAATCGTCACTTCCCATTTATTTATTTATTTATTTATTTATATATATATATATATATATATATATATATATATATATATATATATATATATATATATATATATATATATATATATATATATATATATATCTATATAGATACACACATATAGATATATATATATATAGAGATATATATATATATATATATATATAGATATATATATATATATATATATATATATATATATATATATATATATATATATATATATATATATATATATATATATATATATATATATATATATATATATATATATATATATATATATATATATACCTGGAGTCTGGCATAGGTGACGTGGCAGATTTTTTTGGAGTTGAAGACTTCCCAGTTTTGATGGTGAAAGGCTTTGTAGAGTCTAATGGTTGCTTCGGGTGAAGTCATGTTCACAAACCCATATCCCACATTGCACTTATTTCTAATTACCAATTAATGAATAATTAGCAAATTAATTATGGAATTAAATAATAGATGATTATAATAATTAATCACTCACATGAAATCAATGGGAAGGTAGACGAAATCGTAAGAAGACAAAGGCTGGTCATTCTCGCCGCCGCCGCCGCCGGCCAACTGCTCGTTACAGTGGATGCAGTGGTTGTCCAGCATGTTCAGCAGCAGCTTCTGACTGCACCATTTTATATACATACATATATATACATAAATAATAAATAAATGTATTTTCAGAGAATATTATAAATATTAATATTCCAAATGTTTTTTTTTTGGCTGGTGGAAGAATATTTTGGACAAACCAGCAAGCAAGCTAAAAAGAATGGCCGCTCTATATATATATATATATACATATACATATATATATATATATACATATACATATATATATATATATATATATACATATATATATATATAAATTACCTGTACTTGTTGGGGATGTTCTTGATCATGACAGTGGTTCTTGAATCCCTAATACTGCAATCAGATTCCACAATTGCATCTTCTTCGTTTATCAGAAACCGCGGATCGTGTTCCATCTTCCCTCGTCTACCTCCGCCTCCGCCGCCCTTCCACGGCTTGCAACCGCCACCGTGGCTCTGCGGCTTCGAACTCCCACCACCACCACCATCAGAACTGTTATTATTCACTTTCTTGAAATAACAATGATTCTGCTTACGCGCACTCGGCCTAGTACTACTACTATCCGAGCACCTCTCGTCCTTGTTACAATTATTCGTAATGCATAAATTCGTAATCGATTCACGAAGCGAAGACGAACCACTACTCCAGCTCTTGCTCCCCTCGCTACGTTCATAATCACGCCGCGGCGGGCGGACGTTGGGCTTATTTTCCAACGACGACAACGGAGGCCGTTTATTCAAGTTCCGTCGATTGTAATTAGTAGTTCCGTTGTCGAAAGGGCCGCCTTTCCAGAATTTCTTGACTTGGCCACCAGGCCGACTGAATTCGATCACGATGGCTTTACCATAAATAACACGACCGTTCATCTCCGCCATTGCCCTAGCTGCATTTCTTACATCATAGAACTCCACAAATCTCTGGTGTCTTTTGTTCGGCGTCTCTCTCAATTCCTTCACCGGCCCTATTTTTTTTCATTTTTTTTTCAAATTTTGCAATTAAATAAAAAAAACATTAATTAGAAAACATATAAACACAATATATAAGAACAGCTACCAAGAATATATTACACATAAATGTTGGTCAAGACAACGACACATCACTCTGAAAACATATCTGAAAACACACACACACACACACACACACACAGAACTCAGAAGAACCATTCACATGGCGACTGACTGAACTTAAAAACTCTTACCAAAGGCTTCAAATATATGTCTGAGATAAGGAGGAGAAACCCTTGTGTCCAAATTGAATAGAATCAGGGTTCCTTGATTATTCCCGTCGGGGAGGCCAGAAGTCACCGGAACGGTGAACTGGGCCCACACCACGCGTCCTGCGATGAGCCCACGCGCCGTCTGCGGCGGCGGTATGAAAGGATGTGGGGGACCGTTATTCATCAGGACGGCGTCGTAGTGGCGGCCGATGCGGTACTGCTGCTGCATGTGCTGCTCCTGAATCGCCGCCAGCGCCGCCTCCGCGTCCCGGACGTCGTAGAAATGGACCGTCACCAAACCCTCGCGCCGCCGCTCCATCTGCACCGCCCTCACGTCGCCGAACACCTCCAGCTCGCGGCGGACCGTGGATTCGCTCACGGAGTTCGGGACCATGCTGAGGAGCAGGGTCCGAGACGGCGTCAGCGACGACGGAGGAACGGAAACCGGCAGCGGCGGCGGGGGATCCGCGGCGGCGCTTAGAAACGCCGGCCGCGCGTAAACACCCATCATGCTGTCGTACGGCGGTGGAGGGTACGGATGGAAAATTTGAGGTGGGAGGACTGAGGAGGGGAAGAATTCCTGAGCACCGGGGTCTAGATGGTTGTTGGACGCCGGTCGCCGCGAAAATCCCGGTCCGTTCATCGCCGGAAAATTGCTTTTTTTTTTCAATAAATAGATGGATTTAAATTATTTTTTTTCCGAGAAGGGTTTTTATCCGAGGGTGAAGTTAAACGACGACGCTTCGGTGATCTTGTTATATGCAGTTTCAGTAACATATCTTTTCTTCTCTCTCTAGGCTTTCTTTCATGCTACAGTATCTCTCTCTCTCTCTCTCTCTCTCTCTAGACTCTACCTTGAATCTTCTACTACCTATGGGAGTGGGAGTATGATAATTGTGTGATTTCTGTGTGTGTGTGTAAAATTGTGTGTTTGTGTGTGTGAGAGAGAAAGTGAGAGGCGAGAGAATGACAGAGAGGTACAGACGAGAAACGATACGATATATACTATTTAATGTAAAGAAGAGACGATTTTTGCCTATGATATTAAAACACGACTCTCTCTCTCTCTCTCTTAAAAAGTTTCCTAAATAGTGTTCATCGTTAAATTACCAAAATACCCTTCTCACTTAATTATTATGTTATCAAGCGGCAAATAATTATTTTTCCAGGGGCTCTTCGACAATAATAGAGAAAACTCCAATCTCATTTTTTTTCAATTAAACAATAGTCATAATTTTGGAGCACTTCTAATATTACATTGTTCTTCACTCTCGATTCTCACGGTAATCTCATCCTCGTATGGACATCAAACACCTCGGTATTTCTTCTTCCATTCGTCTGATACACTTCGGTTTTTCTTTCTTCGATTTTACTATTGTTATGTGATAGTTTACGTAAGCGTCTATATATAGTCAAATATTAAATCAACTATGGTTCTTCATGGTCAATATATTGTTTTTAGATCCAATATACGCTTTAATATTTTAATCAACTATAGTAATCTATTCAAATTTAGTTTAATTCAGAATTTCGAAAAAATATAAGATAATCTAGAATTTCACAAATAAAAAATTGGAATTGGGTTATCACTAATTATATTTCGAAAGTGTGGATTTGTCTCAATGCAATTTCAAAATGGAGTTTTCACTTATTATCCCTATTTTATATCCACAAATTTAAATATTTTTCACAAGTACAAACTGTTGGTGGTATTAAACTCTTTGAGAAATTGAACAATATATGTCCCTAATACAAAATTAATTTATAAGATAACAATGTTACTTACACATTGATAAACATTTACATAATTCAACAATCTAGAGATTAAACTTCAGGTAAGGTATCATATGAAGATAAAAAAAAAAAACCCTCTTATTTGTAATTATAATTTTTCCTTTTTATATATTGTCTTACACATCCACCACCTTTACAATCTCAAATTTACCTGAGAGTGTTCATCCGGTCAGTAAACCAATCGAATCGAACTGAACGGAAATTAGTATGTCGATTACCGAACCGTTAATTCGGTTTTGTATTCAGTTTTATTTTATTTTATATATGTAATATTAGTCTTTAAACTCAAATTAATTTTAAAAAATCAAGATCAAAATCAAATTTTAAATATTTTTATAAAATGTTGTTAATTCAGTTATTTATCGAACCAAATGCTAAACGATATTAAATTTTTGGCGTACTGCAATTTATGTAAAATTTTACCAAATGAAAGCCCCTAGATTTATCGACTCCAAGGATTTTTCGTAAGATAATACATAGTTGAGGGATGCTTGTAATTATGCAAACAAGAAGGGGTTTTTCGTAATTTAACCTTATCTTCAGGGCGGTCGTAATTAGCAGTTTTATTTTTATAATTGACTTGTCACAAAAAGGGACAGTCAAACCCTGGCCCTACACGTGTCGAGATCTTTACAAAAGGTACAATATCTCTATATATACCAGATATGTGATTTCTTTTATTTCTATTTTGTGAAAACACTAGGAAAATTTGCAGCTGAGTGGTGCATGTTTATGTACTCTCTCATGTGGGTATTTTGACCACTCCTAAAAGGGTCCAAATTTCAAAATGCAACTGCAAATTTTTTTGTCTTTATATATTCTCTACATTAATATTGAACAAGAATTAAAATACATCTACTAGCGTTAATCTAGTGTGGTTTATACTATGATAAAAGTATCTTTTGGCAAGAGCGGGCAACAGTTCACTCTGAATTTTAAAAAAAATATACTATATATTATACTTATATATAATTAGCCCTAGTTTAATTTAGCCCATTCAAATAATTTTAGTTTAGCATATCCACCAAAAAAAAATATGTTATATTAGTTCAAGTTTATAAATTTATAGTTATTTTGTACTATTTTATGTGAATGTATCAAAAAAAAATAAAAAAATCTTACCCTATCTCAAATTCCTAGCTCCGTCACTACTCGTATGGTTTGTAACTACTACACGAGAGTATGGGTTTAAACTGTGCACCTATACGGTTGGTTGTAGATTCCTTCATTTCCAAAAAAAAAGTATTAAAATACATAGTATGATAATGTTTAGATTCATTTGGGAGTTATTTTCATTTTATTTTGAGAAAATATGTTTTGAAGATATAATTTGAGATGAGACAAAGTCAGATCATGTTTAATGGTGTTGGAAAGATGCATTATAAAAGAAGATTTTGAAAAATAAAATGATATTTATTTCAGTTTTAGTAAAAACATATTTTTACTGTAGCAGTCAAATAAAATTTGAAAGCGAGATAAACTTTTTAAGTTATTTTTTGAAATCTTTTTTGGAAACCTTAAAAAACACGAATTTGTTTCGGAAAAATAATTAAAGTGAAATAAAAATAGAACCAAACCTTTTTTATTTCATGCAAGTGAATTATAATCATATTAATTGTATGTATGTTCGTATATACATTTAATACATATCAAAATCAAGTAATATCACATTCTAATATTAATTGTGTGAAATCATATATTAGAAATATACCACTAAATGTTACTTTATATAATTCATCCAATATAGCATCTACAATATTTTTCACTCGTCAATTCTAGGCCAAAAAAAGAACTTTTATTATATGAGGAGAAGCATCGTTAAAACCTTGTTTTGACAAACTATTTATTGAGTACATTGTATTCGTATTCAATACTTTTCTCATATTATTTGTTATATATATATATATATATATATATATATATATATATATATAATTGTGAAAATTACTCGGACTAGGGTTTCTGCACGTGTTTGTGAAAATTCACTTCAACCCTTGAACCTAATTTCAAAGGCAGTGTAACAACACCCGCAAGGGTGGCCTAGCGGTTGGAGCAAGGGAGCTTGGGTCAATTGACCCAAGTTCGAATCCCCTTGCCAACGGTCGCTAGGTCGAGCTTGTCACACATGGTTAGCCTAGTGTGGTTTACATCTCTCGTATGGTTTGCAAGCTATTATACGAGAGTGTAGGTTTACCCAGTGCACCTATATGGTTGGCTGCGGGTTCCTGCATTACCAAAAAAAAAAAAAAAAAAAAAAAGGCAGTGTAACAACAAAATATTTTTACCAATTTCAATAAACGACCAGCTAATTAAATAACTTGGTGAAAAATTAAGTGAAGAGATTCTTTCGTGTAAGAAAAATACATTTTCAAGACATCATACATAAATATATGGGATAATCACAAACCCTAGCCATATATTTTATATTCAAAACCGCCATGGATCTACACCCTTTTCCAATATTAGTGAGACCCCCCTTAGTTATTTAATTAAATTAATATTAATATAATTATTAAATATTATACCTATATTACCCCTAATTATCAGATCTTATAATCACAAACCCTAGCCATATATTTTATATTCAAAACCGCCGTTCTATCATCCCGATTCACGTTTTCTCTTCTTTATCGATCTGAAATCCACTTCTCTTCTTTCTCAATCTGGGAATCCCGGTAATGGCGGTGGAGGCGGCGGCTACGGAGGACGAAGGTGGCGCCACGTCTCAACAACGACGAAGGAGTCGTTCTCAAATCTCCGGCACCGTGAAGAAAATTAAAGAACAAATGCCGCTATGGAGTCGATTCTCGCTTAGTTCGCTTCGTTCTCAGCCGCTACGGAGTCGATTCTCGCTTAGTTCGCTTTGTTCGTTATATTCGGTGGCCACCAAAGGCGTTGGAATCGAATATGGGAGACCCTTCGTTTTTTTTTTTTTTGGTAATGGTTAACCCCTCTCTACCTCCACCCTCGTCTGCATCGTCAGATCTGGTAACATCGCTCTGCTCCACCGCAACCATAATTTAAAAAAAAAAAATCGGAGATGTTTTTATTGATGGGTATCTTTTGCAGCAATATAGTTGTTTTCGTTATTCTACTATTTTTAGTATAGTTGTTTTCGTTATTCTACTATTTTGTATAGTTGTTGATGGGTATCTTTTGCAGCAATATAGTTTTTTAATTAGTTGTTTTCGTTATTCTAATTAGTTAATCTTATAATGGAAATAATATAATATATAATTAATTTAATAAATTGTGAAACTGATGTATCATTGTTTTAATACCAATAACCGGAAATTCTCCTGATCGATGAGATGTTTGCTGTAGAAAGCAAGGATGGTGGTATATTGGTGTTCTTTTATTTGCTTTGTTTGTTTTGATATGCTAATTATTGTTTAATTATGGAGTAGTTTCTATTGTCCATGCTTTAAAATCATGGTGGTTTGAAATTAGAAAATCAAGATTTGACGAGAATGCTCGAAGCAAACTATTTGATATGTCTGGATGTGTTGCGATGTTCATGTTGTTTCAATTTCGGAGAAATAGTTGTTTGTATCATTTTTGTAGTTGTATTTTCTTTTCTTTTTTATAGTTGTTTTGTTAATTTTTGTAGTTGTATTTTCTGCTTTTTTATAGTTGTTTTGTTAATTTTGTAGTTGTTTATGTTACTTTTATAGTTGAATACTTGTTACCATTGTATTTTTTTTTTTTTATTACTTTTTGTAATTGATTTGTGATATTTGTCGGTATTTTAAATTTGTAGGTGGTGAACTTTTGTCAACAATTGCTCCCATTCTTTGGATTGTTGTTGGAGGTGGACCTGGAGAAGAAATACGTAAAAACCCCCTAATTCATTTACTTACGCGTAATAGCGTGTCGTTTTTGTTGGAATTTTGGTGTGTTTTTTTGCTTTTGCTTTTGCTTTTGTGGATTTCAATAATTTGTAGTTGAGTCAATATAGTTGTTTTCGTATAGTAATATAGTTGTTTTTGCACAACAATATTATTGTTTTCATTACTTTTTAGTTTGTTTGAATAAATAGTTCATTTAACAAATAGTTGTTTTGGAGATGTTTTAATTAAATAATTAGTTAATCTTATAATGGAAATAATATAATATATAATTAATTTAATAAATTGTGAAACTGATGTATCATTGTTTTAATACCAATTGTTTTAATAATAGTCGTTTTATAATAGTCGTTTTAATAATAGTCGTTTTATTGGCATATAGTTGTTTTAACTGAAAACTAAAATAATATAGAAAAGTAATATTTAAAGAAAAATATTAAAATAAATATAAAAAAAGTTTTTTTTAAAAAAAAAATTATTTTTTAAAGAAGAAATAAATAAAAAAACGAAAATTAAAATTAAAATTAAAATATAAAAAATAAAAAAAAAAATATATCAAACTAATGGATAATGAGTAGTGAATAGTGGGAGGGTAAATTTGAGAATACAAAAAGAATGGGTTTCTCACTAATAAAGGAAAATGAGCTGGACCCATCCTTATTAAAATAATGTTAGAGGGGGTTCTCACTAATAGTCCCTAAATATATATATTTTTGCACTTTGTATCCTCGAAAATAGATTGAAGATTGGAGGAAATAAAATTTGAATGCTGCAAAATGGAATTATAATTATAAAAAAAAATTCTCAATAGTTTAATTAATTAAATTAATTTAGCTAAATACTTATAATTAAAATGCTGCCTTTTTGTCAACTCAATGGTCAATCCTACAACTGATCTATTTACAGCATATTTTCGGACATACAAATGGGGTCAGATATGCCAGCATCCATGACAGGACTATACATACATGCAAAATCATTTTGACCTTTATTTATTTATTTATTTATTTTTAATATCTATTAGTTATGCGATAAAATACAAATAAATATAATTATGGGAATAATCAAATAGTGGTGCACGTGCACCGGACAAACATGAGGTTTCCAATGCTTACACCATATTTATATATATTATTAATTAAACCAAATCCCATGTTTGTTTTTGTTGCTTCGCATGCTCTTGTCGTCCAACTTATTTCTTTTCTTTTTTCCACTATTAATAATTAATTAATTAATTAATTAATAAATATTGTTTTCCAACTAGTTATGTTCTTAGATATGACATTCCATATTTTGAGCGAATTGTAGGAAAAATATGTTTCAAATTACTAAAATTAAATTGAAATAATAATTTTTTTTTTGTGTATTGACTTTACATGCATTTTTTATACTGGTTTCCCAATTTCTCCCGGATATCAAATAGTTCTTAGATGCGATGTACTTATCAAAAGGCTACCTTGTCAGTCGAACAAACTTAAATCTCAGAAAACAAATCTGAGTTTAATTATCGATACACAATAACACACCAAAAACAATATTTTGTAAAAGTTAGTAAAACAATTTGTAAAAATGTTAAATAGAAATTAAAATTTGTATTTGCCGAGATTCAAATGGTACAAACGACAAAGTTTAAAAAACATTTCTATTGAACTTAAACAATCATGTACCTTCACTTCACAGTTTATATTTTTACTAATTTGTACGTTATTTCCACTAATATATATATATATATATATATATATATATATATATATATATATATATATATATATATATATATATATTAATTAATGACATGAATTCCATAACTTAGACCAAGACTTTGCAATTCCAGATGCAGTGCGGAATATGAAATTATAGAGCACATATTCATCGGTTTATTATTAGAAGAATCTTTATGATGTGTTAGTTGTTTGTCAAAGAACAAATGCAATATGGTTGGAAATATGAATGCAATTTCCGAATTCCGCTGATTTAAATCGAAAGTTTTTTTTTTTTTTTAAACGATGTTTTTCTTTCCAAATTATAAAAGATGATTTTTAATTATTTTTTTTTCAATTTCTTGTATCAGAATTGGGATATATACGAGATTTTCGAATTCTGGTTTCGGATTCGATTTCAATTTCCAAACTGTAAGTATAAAAATCACGTGCGCCCTTATTTGCAAGATTTCACCATCTTCCAAGGGTTAATTCTATGCTACACATAGTGATGATATCTCTAAATGTTTTTTTACTACAGTACACACCAGTATTTATGTGTATATGTTTGGGTGTATACAATAGAAAAGATATATCCAATATATTCCACCCGATGCAGCATAGTATAAACCGTCTTCCAAGTATGGTTGTGAAATTTCACCATGCCAATTTTATTAATGGGTGAAATAGTGTTAAAAATTAGTGGTTTCTTTTTAGCAATTATTGACAATCTAGTGGTTGTCTTATTTGTCTTTGACAAGTAAATATAAATATTTTATGGTGGTGTAGGTTTATAGGCTATGTTCCCCATCTTATTCACAATAAAAATATGCTATATATTATGTGAACTTCATTGAATTATATGTTATTATACATTTGTGTAAATACACACATAATTTACACCAATTCAATGAATTAAATTTTATTATACATTTATATAAATACTAAAATACATACATGTTTAATTTATATATTCTGTATAAATATATATATATAATTGTTTAATTGTTCTTGAAAAGTTGAAGTGAAAAAGGATGTCTGCTATAATCCCTTCCATATATCCCTATTTTAAGATGGTTAGAATGTTAGGTTTGAAGCACACAAAAACAAACAACATTCCTTTTATATATATATATATAGGTAATTAAATAAATTAGAGGAGAAAAGGATGTCAGTTAAAAAGACAGTCTCAACTCTTCTTTTAACAAAAATAAACAGTCCCAGTTTGCCCCATAACTCTCTTGGCTTGCTACACTTATATTACATTTTCCACAAAACCAAATAAAAATAAAATATAAATAAATAAATATATAATAATAATAATAATTAAAAAAAACACACACACACACACAAGGCAAAGGTTCGAAAGGACCATCCTTGTTTGCCTCCCTTGTAACAAGGAATGCTGCATGCCACCACCATCCCTCCTCCTCCTCTCACCACCGTTACTTGCAGCCATAATGGGTGGCTGCTGCAGTGCTGCCACCACCACCACCACTTACTAGCTGCTCCACTAGGTCTTTTCTTCTTTCTTTTTTTTCATTTTACTTGTTTATTGACAATCAACTGAATATCGGGACTCTTTGTCGTGTCGTGGCGAATCGTGCATAGAAAACGAAACACGTACGTGGAGAAGGTCTCGTAGCCAGACACAAGCTTATATTTTAATTATTAATAAATAAATAAATAAATAACTACATTAATAGTTTTTGGTTGGAGTGTGTACTATACTAGGAGGGGTTTCATTATATTTTAATTATCTTTTTTCCTTGTGTATTAATTTAATTTACAAGTTCACCATTGCCAAGAATGTTCATGCATAACAATTTTATTTTACTTGCAATAGGGCTATAAACCCAATGCACTCAGTCATCCCTACTTTTCTTACTTCCAAGATACAATTTTGGATAGATTACGGCTGACACCCCTGAGGTAAGGTCAAATTACGAGGAAGTCCTTCATATTTGGGTGATTGTAACCATTTGCATTCTTATGGTGTCAAATTCAACGTAATCTTCTAGTATATGTGAAATGTTCTCTAGTTTGTACTCATTTTTTGCAAAAATGCAGTTTCTAATGTACCACAATCTGATATTTATAAGCCAAAAGACACATTTTAATATTATCTTGTTACAAATTGTAGAGCTCGAATGAGATAAAATGGGGTATAAACTGGAGAATATTCCATATAATCTAAAAGATTCCACTATATTTGACACCGCAAGGGTGGACGTGTAAAAAGATTCATAATTTAGGGAATGATAGTAGTTACCCAAATACGAAGAGTTTTTTCGTAATTTAATCTTAACTCTTAACTCAGGGTGAGGTAAGGCCGTAATTTACCCTACAATTTGATATATCTCTTTTAGAGGAATTTAAATATTTAATAGCTGATTATCAATCAGAAACCAAAAAATTATTCATCTTCTATTTTGAGCTATATTTAATAAAAAATAAAATAAAAAAGAATATACACACACACACACACACACACACACACACACACACACAGAGTTTATCATGGCATCAATGTTAAAAATAAATAAATAAATTATATCACTAATTATATTTCAACACCATCTTCAGGATTTCGAAAGTAAGACCGATACCTCTGGGCCAATCCGAACATGCCAAGTGTCCCACCGGTGTGAAGCATCACCACTTTGGTACGTTCTTCCCCGTTTTCGCTGAGGTCAGCAGCAAGATTCCAAGCAGCCAAAGTATATATCGGATCGACAAGAATGCCCGTTTGCTGTGCTATTCTTCGGCATTCTTCGACTTCGCCTTTCAATATATTGCCAAATCTGCAATACGAGAACTCAAATAATATTAATCCTATATATATTACGAAAATAATATTTATCAAACCGCAAAGTATACATATGATCAACTATTCGACATTACTTTCTTGGTACTCTACGCTCCACCCATTGCACAATTCCATCGTTTTTTTCTCTGATCGGAGCTTTTCCAAAAGCCGAAGCCGTCGAATTTAGGAATTCGGAAATTAGATTTTGTTCCTTCTTTTTGTAGCCGTCGATTTTGTCTGCCAGCATTACCGCATTCACCTCCCACGGAAGCCTGATTTTCCAAAAATTAACCTCACGAATTTTTTTTTTAATATATATATAGCGTAAATTACAACCACCCCCTAAGGTATGGTCAATTTACGAAAAAACCCCTCTTGTTTATAATTACATCTACCCCTCAACTATGTTGTTTTCTTACATCTCCATCCTTATGGTGTCAAATTCAACATAATCATCTAAATTTCGTGGAATGTGCTCTAGTTTGTACTCGTTTTGTGTAAAAATACAGTTTCTGATGCACCACAATTTGGTATATACAAGCCAAAAAACACATATTATGATCATCTTGCTTCAAAATGTGGAGTTCGAATGGGATAAAACGGGTGCAAAAGTTATTATATTCCATATAATCTCGAAGATTTCACTAAATTTGAAACCACAAGGGTGGACGTGTAAGAAGATTTATAGTTGAGGGGGTGGTTGTAATTACCCAAACAAGAGGGGAGTTTTGTAATTTAACCATACCTCAGGGGTGGTTGTAATTTACCCATATACAGTATATATATCTCACCCTAAAGATGAAACGCCGAGAGCCAAACCAACAGCTGTCGTACCAGTTCCAGCATCGACAACGATTTTTAGGGCCTCGTTTTTTCCAAACAAATGGCTCTCGGACAAGTGTTTTATCAACCGAATCATACCTGTCATAAAGATCGAGTGTCTCGATAAAAGAATGTTATGTAAAATTAAAAAAAAAAAAAAAACGCCATCTTTATTACATACCTAACAAGGCAACTGCGTCTCCCGCACCTTCATTTACGATAACAACCTTCCTCGATTTTTCAGGAGATTCCAAAGGATCCGATTTAAGAAAATTACGATATTGCCCCTGCGCGTGATTTTTCAAGGAAGCTTCCATTAAATCGTTGAGCCAAATAATGGATCCATCGCACCCTATAACTGATTCAGCATGCGTTGCGAGCATTTCTTCTCTTTTGGCGTATATTGATCGAGGCACGTAAACGACGTTTCCGTATAATTTTGAGACGAGATTGTATCCAGTCGGAATATCGGGTTCTTCTCCTCGAAGAACCAAGTGCGATTTTAATCCCCTCTCGGCACAAGACACGGCTGCATTATTACAACGGCAAAATTAAATGAATAATAATTAGAAACTGCATTAAAAAATGTTTATTGATAGAGAATTAAAGAAGCATCGTTATATGGTTAATTAAGTGTGACGTGGCATTACCAACCGCAGCAGTGTGTGCACTTTGGCAGCCTCCGCAAGTTACCTAGAAGTGTTCGAATACGATAATTATTTCGTTTTACAGACATAATTGTTTAAGGCAGGCTCTAGTTTATATATGTTGTAATAAACTCAGTTAATTCGTAGTAACAACTCTCGTTAAGCACACAACAACAAAGAATTAGCACAAGTTTTAATGTTAACGGTACTAATAAGTCCTCCTAGGGATGAAAATCGGATGGATCGGATCAGGATTCGGAAAATTTCCAACTTTTTTTGGAAGTGGAAAACTAATTCCAATTCCGTTCCATAAAAAATCGGGAATCCGAAATTTCGGAAATTAGAATGAAAAAACTTGTTCCAAAATCGATTTTTTTTTTTTTTTTTTAATTTTTTTATTATCAAAATGCATAAATTGATATTGTAAGTGTAAGTCGGAATTCTCGGAATTGAAACCGGACCCGATATCAGAATCTAATGTCGATTCCAATTCCGTTAAAAATAATTGGAAATCGGAATGAAAAATACAGTTCCAAAATCGGAAATTGTTGGATCGGAATCGGCAGAATTCGGAATTCAAGTTCCAATTCCTACCCCACGAAAAAAGTTCAAACTCGAAAGCGAAATTTCATTACTAGAATTAATCCACATTATACAAAAAGTCACCGAAAAAAAAAAAAAAAAGTCGAAGCAAAAACTCACCACGTCTGTGACAGCATTATCTTCGAGGAGGGGAAGCAGGGCATCTAATTTCCTCGCCTTGTTACCATTTACGAGAGGATGCAATAAGTCGTCTCTAACCACATAGAACGATGGAAAAGATTGGTTCTTTTTCACTTCATTGAGGCATGGTTGGGTAAAATTCCGAAAAGAGATATTCCCGTTTAGATTTAATCGACCCCCATTGGAATTCAAGATTTTGATCTGGTTAATTTTGGCATCTGGGCTGCTCAATGCCCACCTTCTATCGAGTAATTTCGACACGAAATCATTGTTTACCGGACTGGAATTCAAGAACCTCTGTCAAACCCAAAATAGTGATAGGGATATTAGCTCACAAAAACTAATACATACATAGATATATGCCTAAACACACACACACACACACACACACACACACACACACACACACACACACACATTGACACATACAAAACTAACAATTAGTTAATGGGTTATGGGAATGGACTTTGTCAATTCATAGGTGCTTCTGTACATTATCTCCCCAGAAAAAAAGAAAAAAATCCAATCTTTATTGAAAAAGATATACTAATTCACCAACTACAATTCAAGAACCCCTCTCAACCCAAACTGATAGGGATTACTCTCTCTCTCTCTCTCTCTCTCTCTCTCTCTCTCTCTCTCTCTCTCTCACACACACACACACACACACACACACACACACACACACTTGATAGAAAGAAGTGTACTGATTCACCAACTACAATTCAAGAACCCCCAACCACTCTCTCTCTCTCTCTCTCTCTCACACACACACACACAGTCACACACACGCAGACACACTTGATAGAAAGAGGTGTACTAATTCACGAAATCAAAGCACAAGAACAATCATTAAAACAAGCAAGTATTTTAGTAATTAAATACAAAATAAAACGAGAAATACCTGGTGGGATATAGAACAAATTTTGACGGCAGAATTTTGGGGCAATTTTTGGAGTCTCATTGCTTTACTCAAAATTATCCGGTGTAGCACAGAAATGAAAGATGGGTTTTTCCCATGAAATTTTATTATACACTGCTAAAATTTAAGAATGTTAATTCTTTATTTTGTTTTAGGAAATTTACAGTTTTCACCCCTTACGTTTCCACTGATTTCACATTTGGTCCTCCATGTTCATAAAAAACACATTTGATCTCTCATGTTTCAATAATTTGACACTTTTGGCCATTTTAATCAATTTACCCTTATTCCGTCAGTTACGGTTGTGATGGATACACGCTTGATTCCGTTAGTTTTAATGAAAAATTGACGGAAATGACTAAAAATGTTAATTTTTAAAATGTGAGGGATTAAATGTATTTTTTGTGAACATGGGGACCAAATATAAAATTAATGGAAATTGATTTACTTCAATAAACGATGATAATTAATAAAATAATAATATCCGGGTGTAGTATCATCTAAACGGCACCGTATAACCCGGCCCATCCGGATATCATCGATCCGACCAGTCAATTTTACCGATTAGCCGTTTTCTGCTTCATATGAGGGTTTAGGGTTTTGCAGTTTGAAGCAAACTCTCAATTCAACTCACACCGTCGCCGCCCATCGCCGCCGCCCTGTAAGTAGCTTCTTTTTTCTCGATTGCTTCTATTCCGGCAACGATTCTCCGCCGTTACATCAATAATCAATTGTCTCTACGTAAAAAGAATGTTTTCTCAATACGACGTCGTAACCTTTTTCTAGGGTTTTTCACCAAAACTCAGTGATGGCGTCGCCGCTGGAGATGGACTTGATGTCCGCATCGGGTCGGAGCTCCGAGAAGCTCAGCCTTCCTACCCTGCAATCCAAAATGAAAGCCGACCCGGAAGGCTATAACTCGGAGTTGAGCCTTATCTACAACCAATTCAAGTCGTCTCTCGAGCTTTTTCTACAGCAAGCGGCGTTGAATTTCACCTCTGTCAGTGGAATTGCCTCCGACTCTACTGTGGCTAAGGATTTGGGTGACCGCACCATGTTCCTAGCCCACGTTACTCCCTTTTATCCGAAAGAACTGGCCCAATTTCCAAATGAATTGGTTCGGTTTCTCGAATCCTCGGCCAAAAACCTGCCATCGGGTCTTCGAGTGCACGTGACACAAGCTCTGATCCTTTTGATTAACCGAAATGTACGTTCTTTTTTTCCTTTCTTCTGCATTTCTTTATTTAGCTTTTCTTTTATATGTCAGTTCACTACATGTGGACATTTTCCTGTTAATTGTCTACAACTGCATTGATACATATAGTGGAATATCGTAATTGATAGTATAATATGTATGAATAGTGGACTATCGTAGTCGATAGTATAAAACTGAGTGGAAGATAGATAGTGGTTGCATTGATTTATTGTATTCTAGATCTACATGTATTAGCAAGACGTAAGAATTGTTGGTATTGATTTGAACTAGTTATGGATCCAGACGTATTGTTAAGAAGTAATGATTGTTGGTATTGGTTTATTGTATTATAGATCATTGATATTAAGGAGACGCTCGAGGTATTCATGGTGCTCCAGACGGTAGGGGACAGGGTGTTGAAAACTTTGGCTTTCTCTCACGTTATTCATAGCATTAAGAGAATGAACCAGAAGCATAAGAATGATCCGAAGAATAGAGCACTTCAAAATATTTTGTTCAAGATGTTGCAGGTATTTTGATTTTACTAGGTAAACTTCCGATTTTGTTTTTTTGAGCTATCTAATTTTAATTTGTGGCAAATTAGCAAGAGGATGAAGCGAAAGCAAAAAGAGCACTTATTACCTTGTGTGATCTTCATCGGAGGAAAGTCTGGTTCGAAGATAGGACTGCAAATGCTATATGTATGGCGTGTTTTCATCCATCGCCAAGGTTGTGATAAATGTAGTTTATTTTTTATGTGTTCTGTATCTCGTATTAACTTCAACTTATGCTGGCCTCTAAATGTATTTTGATTTGATTTTTCAGGATCATGATTGCTGCCTTGTCGTTTCTTCTTGATTTTGAAAAGACAGAATATGGCGATGATAGTGACGATTCTGGCGAAGATGAGCCAACAACCCCACAACCTCAAGTAGTATTGAATAAAGAAGCTGTTTACAAGGTTGAATACTTTATTTATTTATTTATTAATTTTTTTTTACGGAAAATCAATATTTTTTATTGGGCATACTATGCCAAGTTAACACGAAGAGATTCACCTTCCAGTTACAAGGTTGATTACTGGACTCACATGACCAACTTACTTTGACCTTAACAGAATAGCAGAAAGACACTCAAAATGTCGAGCACTTAATTTGTATTTTGTCTAATCCTGAATATTTTGTTGAAAATGATTATTGAAGCAATTGTGCATACTTTGTCAAAACGATTATTGGAAACAATTGTGTTGTTTCTGATTTGTTTATGCATAGTAAAGGCAACTATGGAAAACATATTATTTTTGTTATTGTAGATGTTTATAGCTCAGTATCTAAAATATAAGTTTGCTGATGTAGGCAACCCATAAAGGCACATCAGCAAGCAAAAAGAAAAAGAAGGCAAAACTGGAGCGGGTTGTCCGTAGCATGAAGAAGAAGCAGCGAATATCATCTGCTGAGGGAACTAACTCAAACTACCTCTCACCACTAACCCATTTGAATGATGCACAGGTTCGTGTAGTACTTTATTCTGTTGTTTCTGTGATATAATCTGCTTTGATTTGTGGAAGACTGAACTACAATTCTGTGTACAGGGGTTTGCAGAAAAGCTGTTTTCTCGGCTGCAATCTAGCAAAGAAAGGTTTGAGGTAATTATTGTTCATTTATATTACTTTGACATCACTTCCTGTTGTGTAAAAAATATTGTCGTCTAATCACCCGTTCCCTTTTTTTTTTCTTCCTTTCAGGTGAAAATGATGATGCTTAAAGTAGTTGCCAGAACCGTTGGTCTTCACCACTTGATTTTGTTGAACTTCTATCCTCACCTTCAGAATTATGTCCAGGTTTGTCAGTGTACTACTTATTGCATTCAGAAGGCAATGTTTGATGTTTACTAAATTCTTGTTACATGAATTGCAGCCACATCAGCGAGATGTCACAAATCTGCTTGCATCAGTCGTTCAGGCTTGTCATGAAATGGTATATTCTATTTGTTTAAGAACTTTAACCAACTTTTGATCTCCTGGAGTTGTTTTTGTGATGAATTATCGTATTAGGTTGCCATTCTTTGGAAGAGTTATTCTTACTCAATCATTTGGATTGTTTTGTACCAGGTACCACCTGATGCAGTTGAACCATTGTTTAAGCAAATAGTTAATCAATTTGTACATGATCGATCACGCCCTGAGGTATTTTTAATCTTGTGTTTGTTAAGGAATTAATTCTGTGTTGATTGTATCTTGATCACCCCAATAATCTTTCTCAGGCAATCACCGTTGGACTCAATGTAGTGCGGGAAATATGTCTTCGCATGCCTTTGGTATAGTCCATTTTAATCCTGAAGTATGTTTTAGGACTTTTTTTGTGTTTCCTTCTTTTTTCACAGCATCTGACGTTTGTATGTCATTTTCTCATTCTCCTTTATCTTCAGTTGATGACTGAAGATTTGTTGCAAGACCTTGTGCTATATAGAAAGTCAAATGAGAAACCAGTTTCTTCAGCTGCTCGTGCCCTTCTTGCTTTATTTAGGGAGGTAAATCTCTATCTCTCTTTCTCTCTCATAAATCTCTATCTCTCTCTCTCTCTGACACACACACACACACACGTCTCCACTTCCACTTTAGGAATAATATGAGATCTTTTATTCAAAAAGACTGACGGGAGGTTTTTGCAGATTTGCCCTTCACTACTGGTCAAAAAGGATAGAGGGAGGCCATCCAATCCAAAGGCTAGACCTAAAGCCTTTGGTGAGGTGCACGTTGATAGCAATATCCCAGACGCTGAGTTATTGGAAGAAGATGACGGTGCTAGCAGTGATGATGACATAGATGGGCAGAGAGATGATGTCACTACAGACGGAGACAATCAAGACGATGATGATGTTGATCATATTGAAGAGGGTGGCAGTGATGAAATCAACGGTGATGATTCTGACCTAGAAATGGACGGTGGTGATGGAAACACCGAAGAAGATGAAGCGTCTGATGAAGATGATTATAACAGTGATGTTAGTGCTGAAGAAGAGAACGAAGAAGGTTCTGATGAAGAGGAAATCAATGAATCGAAAACAAAGAAAAGGAAGTTCTCTACTTTCGAGGGACAACTCAATGCTGCTGATAATAGTCTTCGTGCTTTGAAGAAATTGGCTGGCGAAAATGGGAACGTTTCATCGAGCGCAAGTGATGGCATTCTTTCTAACGAGGACTTCCAAAGAATAAAAGAGCTCAAGGTTTGGATTTTCTTGATTCGGAATTAATCATGCATTAGCTGTTGATTTCAATTACGGGTTCTTTTAATCTTGTATGAGCGATGTCTTAAACAATGATGCTTCCTAGTATAGTCGTATTCTTATATGGATGTAATTGACCTTTGGTTGTTAGGCTAAGAGAGATGCCAGGTCAGTGTTAGCTCAGCATGGATTCAAGGTTCCTAGCGCCGAAAAACTTAGCATGAAGAGGGTTGATGCTTCCACACTTGAGGTATATTTTGGTAGCTATGAGAATTTGTTTTTCAAACTATGGCTGGTCATGTCGAAGAATGAAACTTATGGCAATGCAGTTATCTTAAAATCGTCAAATTAAGTACATTACTATGATCTTGGAGATTTTTTTTTGCTCTTTCTCTAGCTTTTTTTTAAATGATCGACCCTGTGGTATCTTTTATCAGGCTCACATAAAGAGGAAGTACACAAAGGAAGAAAGATTGGCGTTGATAAGAGAAGGGAGGGAGGAGACAGGGAAGTACCGGTCTAGGACTGCTGTAAAACAGAAGAAGGTACGTACGAAATTTTGTTTTAATCATTATAGCCTGAGTTTTCTCGTTTTTCTCATTTCGTTTAAATTGTATGCAACTTCACATATTAAATCGTAAATGTTGAGAGTGCGAATTTGTGTTTACGATTCTTATGTTGTTTCTAATGTGTGGTTGATGTTTCCTTGTTGGACAAAGACTGGCGGTTCCAGCAATCGAGAAAAGGAACACAAGAAAGCTATGCCGCTTGTTGCAAAGAGAAAGAAGATTGCTCAAGCACGCGTGGAGAAGAAGAAACAAAAACGGAGAGCCAGCACACAGTTCCGAGGAAGGAAAGCTTGGAAATAGTCTCTGCTCCCATTCATCCATTTTTTTACCATAGATTCATATATGTTTTTTCACTTTTCAAAATTGACTATGTATCCCTCTCTGATTCGATGTGCTGGTGTTTTATGTATTGTATTTTTCTTTTCTCAATTACTAATATTTATTATAAAAAAGAAATCCCGAAACTGGATGAAATTTTGTCGGTAACACCCTTTCTCGGATATTTAATATTTTAAGTCGACTTGTCTTTCAGGTTATAAGTTATGTCGATTAAGGCTAAGCAAGACCAATGTTTCCAGCTAATGTTGTCAAATTCTGTATTTTGATTAAAGTTCATTAAATTTGCTCCGAAAGTGCATTCGTATTCATTACTGTAGATGAATGAGTGAAGATAGATGAATTTTGAAATGTGAGTTATAAGTGAAATCTCAACAAATTTGCATTTGAATGTGTGAAATGTTATTTGATGAGAGGATTTACTATAAGTTTCAAATAATGTTAATTCTAAGTTCGCAATTCGTCAAATAATAGGTTAAACCGGAATTTCATTTACAGTGTGTCATGGAATTATCCTTAAGAAACCATATTTGGTATCCTGAGTTTACATTGCTGATGATGCATCCAGTACTAGAATTGTCGAGAATGGAGTAAAACTCAGGACTTTCCGGTTTTCTTTGCATCTACATTTATCGAGAGGACGAAATTGCAAAAGTTTTCGCTTTGTAATTGGAAGAAAATTGTATCAAGTACATAAACACTTCTTCCCATATATGTCTTTTGCCACAGAAAAGTACAAACATATTACTAGGATATAGTCAATTTTAACTAACAACTACCTCTGGGTTTAATTTGTCCTTTTTCTTAAGTGCCGAATTTTGGTGGTCAACAACATCATTCTTTTAAAGGACAAAGGTTTCTCGATTCCGTAAAATTGTGGAAACTGAGTGAGCTTCTTCACTCCTCGGATACACAGGCTGGGAAATCACAAGGCTGTCCAAATATATCGGGAATTTCTTCCCAGTTATGCTTCTCTCTTGCCTCCCAATATCCACCCTTGTAACTGTAACAACCTTCCTCATCCTTCCGGAACCATCTTGGCTGCCACCCTCTGTCTTGCAATTTTCGCGCCTGCCAAATAAATCACACGTCCATTAAACCAAATTAAAAATTAACAAAAAAAATAATAAATACATAAACTCAGATAAAGTGTGAAATATAGGAGAGAATATGATCTTGCATGAGCAGTAGATAAGTTAGTTGGGGGTATTGAACATGTAAAGAGTGCAGAACAGAAAATGTTTGGTGACTGCTTATCGTCAACTTTTGGATGGAAAACCTAAACGAAATATACGGCAAAGTACAATTTATACATGTTCAAAATGTTAATAGATGACTTTTTTTTTTGAAACTAAATATGCACCTGTCTCTGCAATTGTTCAAGTCTTAGCTTCTCTGCATTTGCCAGCTCATATTCTCCATTCTCCAAATGCCTTTGATCGGGTCTCAATCTAGAGTCGGTTGGTGGCAGCTTATCCCGTAAACCAGGTGTCAATTCATTTAAAGATATTGCAAATGGTGTGAGATTATATCTTGTCTTGGTGACAGATTTATCTCTTTCCCACAGTAGCACAGCTTCTGTCATTGGATCGTATCCCTTCGGTTTTGTAGTTGGATCTCCCATCACATAATACATTGCTTCATCCCACTTCCCTAGCAAAACTGCGACTTTCTCCCCAGTTCTATTGTCTTGCACAAATCCATGTACCTGTTGTTTGACACATTGGATTAATGTGTTATATGTGTAGAGAGACAATATTTAACTAAAAATATCGTACAGTCAATGGAAGAGAACAGTACCAAAAATAACATAATATGGTACAAACAGTAGTACAATGGGGATTGGCAAGCTCATTTAAGTTACCGAGTTACTGCACTTCGTCAGATAAGGTAGCAGGAGATGATGAAGCGAAAAATAAATTTACGAACAATGACTGTAGAAGTACTAATGTAACAATAAATCTTGCCAAATCCAGTGAGACTAACTAATTAAATAAATGACCCTCCTGGGGCTTCCCAAAGGCATGACATTGCCATTTGGTTTCGGTGAAAATGAGGAGTGTAAGTTTAATGGTGAAAAGCGATTACAATTGAGGCATATGTCATGTGAACTCATCTTGACGTACCAACTTTTTTTATGTTTCTCCCAGAAGACCTAAAGATAACTCGAATAATTTTTAAGAATTAAGATCAGGGGAATTGTTTAAAAAATAACTCGAATAATTTTTAAGAATTAAGATCAGAAATTTACCTGATGAGGGTTTCGGTCTATGATAGACTGCTCCTTGAATTTAAGCTTGCAAGAGTAAGTACCACTGCCTTTTATGCGCATGGTGCCATAATGATCACAATAGATTTTACCAATAATGATATTGTATATAGAAGTAGTGACCTTGCTCCACTGAAATGTCTCCCCATCTTCAAACTGAAGAGTAAGAACCCCCACAGGATCAAGCTGAATGGAACGGCCCCAGAACTTGCCTTTAAGGTTAGAATCTGCCCAAAAATTCCAACCTCTGCCCTCACAATGGCAGGCAACAACCATTGGATGATGACTAACCTGAAACGCCAAAAGAAATTATTGACCAAACACTCCAAAATCAAGATTTGCAAACACTCCAAAATCAAGATTTGTTATCTCTCGTATAAAAGAAACAAATTAGAAGACACATTTATAAGCTAATCAGATAAAGGCTGGGATTACGAATAGAAATCAAAAGGTATGCTTTATACTGTCTGAGGAAAAGAATAATGAGTAATCCAAATCCAAATCCCTGACATATAGAAGTTTCATTGAAATCAGAACCTTTTCAGAGAAGAATCGTAAACCCTTATCCGGATAATCGGCCTCGTAGGTTTCACCTAGGAGAGGATTGAAGGGTTTACATTGCCGGCCTTCTGTTGATGCGTAACCAGACACTGCAAAAGCTGCTACATTAAGAATTCTCATCAAATCATTTCCCTGCACAAACAAAGGAGATTTTTTATAAGTCAACAAATCAAAGGGCTAAAAAATCAATTGATATGTGATCCATTCTAGGCAGCAAGTCCTATGACTGTCAATAAAAAATGTGAAACAACAATTGAAAAGGTTGCAGGGTATGAGAAGCGAGAAGGGAGATCTTCATACGCCTCTCAGTAGGATAAGGAAGAATTGTATTACCAGTTCAATTGTCAAAAGACTCAAAACAAAATACGTGGACTTTTCAAACTGAAGCCTTGCACGTGGCACTTTTGCATGAATGGATAGCAGTAAGATTAAATGTAGGACCTTTTGCTTGATTTTGCCTTTTAGCATGTTAAATGAACTCGTCATCTAAAAGGCTTAGGTCATTAGAGACAAGCATCATTCTGCCGTTTATCTACTCTAAGAAACAAATTTCAAAGTAGCCATCTATTTATTTTCAAAAGTTTCTGGAGGACTAGATAACCCAGGCCACATCACAGCTACATCACATTTGTTTACAAGATCAGGCATAAGATTATAAAATCATTAAATGAAAGCCTGGAAACCTAGTGCAGCAGGAGCATGTTGGTGTAATGACCTGAAAGTTTCAACGAGATAATCTATGTGCAGTGTCTAGCATTCCCAAGTTTGCTTAACATAATTGGTAAGCTGATATAGCTTGCTACTGAGTTCTCATTATTGTTGCCATTTCAAATGTACATCTAATACACTACGCATTCGACCATTGGACTTAGATAACTGAGATGTCTAGCTAATTACAGAGTGTGAATTATATAGACTATAACATTCTGGGATCGTTGGTAACCTTTTAGTCCACTCTAATCAACTGGTTAACAATCAGTTTGTCTCACGCCAATGCTAATGTAAATCAATTTAATTGCATTTGTAAGGTCACAAATCACTATATCTGAAAAAAACAACATTTACTAAGACTGCTATAGATGCAAAAAACTAAAGAAATGGTCAATAAGATAACTACAATCAGCACAAATACTACAACAATCAATGTATTTGCCCAGTAAATCAACTGTCAATAAGATGTAGTTAGAAAATCATCCTTTTAACAAACTACTTTTTTTCCTCGAAGAAGTAAGCGTAGATGATAAGCTAACCTGTTTTCCCCATTCTAAGGCTCCGTCAACAAGATTTGAGTACTCCAAGTCTTCAAAGCATTTCTGCAGAGAGGACAGAGGCTCATTGAAGTAGACAGGAAGACAAACACCTGACAAGTCCTTGCCAATGTTATCTTTAATAATTGACCAAAGCCCAACTGGCTTCTCTTTCTCCTTAGGTTCTGGTAAATTGTCCCTTCTATTGATGTATGGAAATTCAATTGCATTTACATCGATTCCAACTTCTCTTAAATGACCAGAAAAAGAAGTTTCTTTTTCATTAGTCCAGGGGCTATAAGCATACATTGGATTATCTCTACTTCGATAGGAAGCACTTCTCAGAGATTCGGCAGATAAAAAGTCATTTGTATCAAAAAAGATTCCATCCTCATCATCTGTTTCAACATCTACTCCATATCGACTTCCATTATCTCCATCCGAGTCACTAGCACTACCTTCAGACATGACTGAATAGAAATCTGCAACAGTTTTCAATAACAAAAATCAGCCAATCAAATTTTATGTGAACACTATTATTTGGAGAACATTTTGATTATTAAATAAGCATGAAAGTATGGAATCTGAACTGACCACTGAACCTTCTATTTCCCTGTCCACAGCAAGAATCCCGTCCCTTTGTTTCATCAACTACAGTTGTTTCCAATTCTATCTTCTCTGTCTGTCATAACAAAATAACTGGTGTCAAAACCCTTAAACACTCCAGGATCTCAATGAGGAAAAAAACGAGTAAATAGATGTTTGACGGATCCAACACCTGATGTAGTAAAATGAATATCATGTTTGGAAAAATTAGAATGGCCACTAAAGTTTAGGAGACACTTGCATCAGTTGCATGTGCAGAGTAGGACTAAGCAATGGCGCATAATGTGACTGATTATAGCAACAAGACAAAGAGGCATCTTGTGTTCATTAGAAAAAAAATGACTGATATTCAAATTCTTCATCATATCCGAGTGCATTTCAACCAAAATATCATAGTTATTACGTAGGAACATCAAAGTTGGTTTCAATCACTACAACACAAGTCTCTGTGTTTGTAAGTTAAGTTATAGAACACTTTTATCTCAATAAAATGACTTCAAAAGCAAAAGGATGAAGCGCGAACCTCCAGTCTTCTTAATGTGTCCAGCAGCAAGATGTGTTTGAGTTGAATAGTCTTCAATTGGTTCTGCATCTCAGCAAATTCACCTATAACTATAGACTCACAGTCTTTTACTATAGTCTCACTAATGCCTTCCTGGATTAACCGCGACCGTAGCTTCTCTGTTGAAACCACAAAGTCTTCAGAAGGTGCTAAGTCACTGCTTGTCAATAATCTAGGGAATTTATCTTTAGCAACCAAAAGAGCCTCTATCCAGGAAGCTCTGTCCTCTTTGGATTGACAACGCAAGTGGAGAGTTTTTGTTCCTGTGAATATGGAAAGTCTTTTATCATCTGACTTGCTGGCCCGTACTGAAGAAACCTGTTATACATATTCGGTGTTTAATGCCTAGACAAATAGAGTGTATTATGACGATAGTTTGAATCTTTTTCATATAATGAAGCCACGGATGCAAATATATTCCATTAAAAATTCACATGATAAAAGCTTAAAAACCAGCTTTAAAGCAACTATTTCAACCAGATATTGTTCAAGAATAAATAATGAAGAAAAAGTGAATGCTGCATGCATAATGAAAAAAACATAAATAGCAACATCTATATGCCATAATTCCATTTACGTTTCACAGGCGCACATAGGCCATGCAGATCTCTGACTCGGTCCACATTTATTCAAAGACAGCTACCATTCCTAAAGGGAACTGAAATTTGGCTTGCACTGGTTTAGTATTCATAACAAGGAAAAAAGGTATCTATAACTCAAAGGGTGTAGACCGAATCATGATTAGTTTTCCCAATTTTAAGCTGTTGCATTGGCGTATTTATAGACCTATAAATAAAATTTAAAAAAAAAGCCTGCAAGAGTGAAAATCTAAACTAGATTGGTCAGTGTCATACAGTCATAGTACCTGGCAGCTCCATAATTCCCTATCACAAGCCACTTTGTGTGAACCACATCGTCCCAACTCATTACTTTACTAATGTCGTAAAATCATGAACGCAAAATCATATAGATTCTAAGAATAAAATATCCATCTTATTAGCATTAGCATGCCTATTGCACTAACCACGCATCATCAAAATGCTTAACGACTACCATATTTACTCAATATCTTTTCGCCAAATAGTTACGCGCTGTCCATATCCAACCACAATCCTATAAACCAACAAGCAAAGTTCTCTAATACAGGCATAGAAATAAATATTTTGTTTAGTCAAACATACACAACATTTAGATTACATTGCCTCTTCACTAGAAGACATGAATCAACTGCAACAAAAAAAAAATCCCTCATATCTTTAATAGGCCATACAAGGTAACAAACAGCAATTACAGATCAAATTCCGAATAACGAACAAAAGAAATCCACTCACCTTCAAGTGTATCTTCCCAAATGGCTTCCACTGCTTCCCCAGCCCAACACCGTTCACCCTAAGAGCATTCCCACCGCCGCTGCCATTCCCACTACTACCCTTCCTCATATATCTCCAGCTTTCTTGCCCAATCACCCTCACCCCCTTCTCCCTACCCGAGCTCACGACAATTTTATCAGGGCCGTGCACCTTATAATACGACAGCACGCCATCTTCCAGCACGAACCACCTCTCCCTCCATCCCTTCCCATAATTAACCCATTTATACAAAATCCCAACCACAGCTTTCACATCGTCGTTCTCCTCGCATTTCTCACCCTGCAAATCACCTCCTCCGCCGCCGCCACCACCGGCGTTTGTCGACGAACTCTTCCTCGAATTGAAACTCACTGGCCTCAGAATCACATTGCTACTGCTGTTAAATCCCACGCTCTCCTCACCGAAGCCACCACCGAACACAAGCTCCTGACTGTGCGTTTCCGACCTCACCACAGCTCGATCCTTCTCCGCCGACACCGGAGCAATGCAGCACAGCGGATTCATGCTTCACCGAGAGAAAATGCGGCCGGAATTCGACTCCGATCTCCGAAACGACGGCGTATTTGAGCCGGAAAACCCTACGATTTCCAAACCCAATCGGTTATCGATCGGGCGATAATTCTGAAGATGTTTCATATGATAACTCCCAGCGCCAGTTAATTAGAGTGTATGTATATATATAATTATATATATATCTATATATAATAATGAACAGTCACGGATCGGGTATAGATACAGAATGGGGGTGTATGTATAGGCGAGTTGTAGAGTTGCAGATCCAATTAATGGTAGTGGTGTCAGAGTGAGAGAGAGAGAGAGAGAGAGAGGAGGGGGTGGCGTAGGTTAAGCAGAGGGGGGATTTAAATGCATGGTAACAAAAGGCGTAATGATTGCGCAGACAGGCTAACGTGCGCGGTGCTGGTGCTGGTGCTGTTTAGCAAAGGTGGAGTGAATCACACTGGAATTTTTGCTAGTGTGGCTATGGAAAATGACATAAATGGGTTTGCAGGTGGCTGACAGTGTTCGTTTTCATGAAAGTTGACTTGTGATGTTGACTTGGAGGGTGTTTTGGGAAATTTGGAAAATTTACTTTTGGGTTTTTATTTTATTTTTTATTTATTATTTATTACTATTAACAATGTGAAAATTATTGGGAATTGCATTGGATTCTTGAAGAGGTTTTATATAAGGAATTGAGGGTGGTAATGTAGTGAAGTACTTGAATTTTTTTGTTATCTAACTTGGTGAAACTTAGAAAGTAATATATTGTACACTTTTGTTTTAATAGTCAAAAAAATAAAAGATTAGTAATTAGTATTGCATATTATTTATAGCATCATGAATAAATGTATCAATAAAGTAGTAGGGCACCCTTTTAAAAAAATTGTGGTAGGGGACTAGTTGTTAAGGAAAAATTGATATCGATTTTTCAGTGCAGTTTATATATTTCATGTAATTTGTGTGTTGATGTATATTAATGAAGTTATCCGGTGCATATATGTAATTGCGGGACAACAATAACAACAGCAGCAATAGCAACAAAACAATAAATCACTTTCGATCAAGTTTTGACTTCAATTTTCTTTAAATTTATTACATTTATTTTGTTTATACATTTGGAAAGAGTATTTATTTCAATTTGTAATTCTTTTAAACACCATAGTTTTATTTATTTCATAACAAACACCAATTATTTGCCTCCAAATATAATTGGTCAAACTTAGTAATAAAAATGTGCAATAGAAACGGCCACTTCCTTATTTGACTCGTATGGTCAATATGAAAGTGCAATCAATTTGAACATGTTTAATCCTTATACATAAATATGGTCAAAACAATTAGTTTTGATTTAGAAAATGAACTAAACAAACTCTTACTCTATTGATATAATTAATTGGTCCATTCCAATGGGACCAAAAGTCCAAAATAATGCCCCAACCCAATTGAAAACAAAAAACAAAAAACAAAAAAAAAATATGAACCAAAACCATGGAAGTGTCATGTCGCTCATTAAGAATTACGTGCATAAATATAAATTGGAAGCGTATCTTAATCTGTAGCTTGATGCCGAACGATCATGGATTTTCTAGATTTTTCCGCACATTCAAAGCTGGATAATAATCTAATGGGCCGACTATCTTGTATAATTTTATTTTAATACATCATTATAATAAAATTACTCTTATGTCTCTACGCATTAAAGGCACACACTTGATTAGACCACATTTAAAGCTCAATCTAAATAAATTCTAATAGAATAATTTAATTGGTTTAACCTTATATGATATTTTTGCAACATATAATATTTCACATATAAGTTCAATGTTGGATTAGTGATCCAGTAAATACGCTTTCAAACAGATCACTTACTTCAAGTAAGTGATCCCACATCATTTGGGTTAGATTGAAGTAGAATAAACATCTAAACGTATATTCGAATTCAAACACAATTTGAACAATGTCTTCAATTCGTGTATTGAAAGATCTTTGGTTGTTGGTATGAAAATTGAGGAAATACCAAGAATTGTATCCACGTTGTTAGGCACCGAGAGAATAGCACAAACTCCACATTGGTATGATATTGTCAAATTGGGCCGGACCCAATTGGTTTTGCTCTTGGGTTTCTCCAAAAGGGGAAACAATCCCTCCCGAACACAAATGACCACATAGGTCTGACCACCCAGCCTCCCCTCAAATTGCGCCCGAGACTCAGCACCATCTTTGTTCGCGCACCAAGCCTCGAACAAAGGACCACATAGGTCGGACCACACAAATGATCACTAAGTCTCCCACCTGGAGCTCGTCAAGCCGCCCGCCATTTGCGCACCGGGATCTCACCATATTTGTTCGGCTCCGAGGATTCGAAAATTTCACAAAGATTCCGGCAATTTCCACCACATGGTTAGATCTGGGTCATGATTCTGGTAATACCCGAAATATTTTCTATGGGTATTCACAAATAAATAATTATCATATCAAGATGTGTTAATATCGAAGATAATTCCAATCTTAAGTAATAACAAGTCAATTAAAGAGATAAATCTAATAAAGAATTTCCTAATTTTTTTCTTGAATTAAAAAGAGAGAAATGATAAATCAAATGATGATTTATTTTGCAACTTTGTACCCCACTAGGGTTAGACCTAGTCTCGGTACTAATAGAATAAGGTAGTCTGCCTCTACCCCTCCTATTGGTCGGTTCTCATTAGATTATCCATTGAAAATTCCATAGGGACCAAAATGATTAAAATTGGGGCGAATTTTGAATAACTAATTAAATTCTAACAAAACAATTAATTATTATTTCAACTACTAAATGACTATTGCACTCGTTCATTTTTTATATACTATTTAATATTTATATATTATAACATACTTTATATATTTTTATAAATAATTGACCAAATCTAATTTACTGTCCCTCATGTTGACATTTAGTCCCAATTTAGTTCATCACATATCAATTATCTTATTTGTATCCTTCATCTCTATAATTCATTTAATTATCATTGCTCGGTGTATAAACTTATTAATTTTAACTGAGTCTTTTTAAGAACAAATGGAATATTTCATTGGTATAATTTTTTTTTATAAATATCATTTTTGCAACCAATAAATATATAAATTACAAAAATATAACATAAAGAAACTACTATTTTTACGAAATATCACTACAAGAAAATGCACTTCTGGCGAGGAAACTATTTGTCACAATAGATACTTATTGTATCACTAAAACCTTTAGTAACGACAAATTTGTTACCTTTGTATTGTCCTCTAAAGCTCGACGCTAAAAGTTTTGGCGACAAGTTTTTTGTAATCGTTACCAATACATTGGTAAATAAAGTTGGTTCGTTACAATATCTTAATCTATGGTAACAACATGATCGTTACCAATACTATTTTATGTCGTTACAAAAACAACGTTCGTTACCAATAGTCAAATTTTGAATATTATTTGATATATATTTTTAATAATAAAATTTGTCACAAATACTTAGTATGACAAACTAGTCCTCGCAAATGCCCATAATTATTATTTTATTTTAGCCTTATATAATTTTTTCACAAATACTATGACAATAAGTAATAATTATTATTAATATTATGATATTTATATTTTCATATAGTTTTCGATAATGGCTTGTAAACCTGAAATAAATTAATTGCCTCAAAAATCATATTTACAATTAAAAAGTATATATCCCAACTAGCAAAAAAAAAATAAAAAAAATACATCCTTCAACAGAAAATATATAAGTTTCAAAAGTAAAATAAGATAACATGTTGCAATATATTTCAAAGTTTATGGCCAATACGATCAAAATCCAAGCTAAGTTGTAAAACTTCATACCGTATTGTCTATCGTATTTACTCCAATAATCTGTAAATACAAGAGGGTTTAATGTTGTTAAATCATCAAGACACATAAACAATATTAAGAATAAACGCTATACATAGAACAAATTAAAAATTAGGAAAATATGTATATTATCATGAGATCATATAATTGAATGTCAATATTTACTTACATTATAATCAACTCCTTCGTCTCTTCTCGTACACCGTGTATTTCTTCACATCAACTCCGTTTTATATATATGTTCTGTAATGAATGCTAATAGAAATAATAAGTGACTGCAGATGAAAAATAATAGATTCCAGGTAATTGCACCAACACGATAAACTATTTTTTCTCATTCAAGTCAAACTCACGGAATGCCTAATGATTCCATTTAAGCTAAGATTTATTTAAAGACAATTTCTTCTACTTTTCACACAGTAATATTTCATGCAAGCAAATAAAAACTAGAACTACATTAGCACAAAGTGTAATTTCGTACTATATCAATATTTAGGAACTGCCATCAACAAAGTAACACAATTTTACCATAATTAGAAGCAACAAGCGTAACCAAAATTCAGGAATATATAACTAAAAGCAGCAAGTGTAAGCCCCAATTCAAGGAGATCAACCGAGAGAATACTTAAGAGAAAAGTCGATATCAATATAACCTGAAATCAATGGTAGTAGTACCTTGAATTTTTTACTTGTTGCAACTTCATATTGCACCATCCACCATTGTATTTATTCCAAAGGCCTGCATACACAAGTGTAATTCAAATTTTATTTCATGTAGAATGTAATACTGTTACTAATGGACAAACATGGAAATTAAGAAATATAATTATGAGAACTAAAATTATTGCTAAAAGAGCAGAAGTTTCAATACTAATTGCATATGGATTATCTATAAAAGCTAACACGATAACAGTTATTGAAGCACCAAGTTCAACACTGTATTCCAGAACTTCAAATTAAGTAACCACACATGCACAGACATACATAGGCTATCATTATGGTTTTTCCTTTGCCTATCTACTCCTATTGAAAAAAAATAGTTATTCCAACTACAAAATCATATATAATTCGTAAGAAAACACATATACTATAAATAAAAAAGCATTGTGACAAGGCACAAACAATCATAAAAATCGAATCTGTTTATCCAACCCGGTCATCGTAAAGCAAGTGATGTATAACAAATTTAAGTGGCACGAGGGAGTTAAAACTTTAAGTTCTTAAGAAACCAACTAACAGTAAGACATAACACAGCAAATTGCACATTGTGAGTTTAAGATCAGCTATAAGAATTAAATTGAGAGCAACTGTTATTCCACACTAACCATGCTCCACTAATCATAACAAGTCTTCTAATACATAAAACACCACTGTAATTTGTAAACTAATCATAAATTGATAGCACAAAGTGAGAAAAAAAAATCAACTACATCAAGCAAGAGTAAAAAGTAAGATAAACAAACTGAGTACAAACACTTACTTCTTGACGCGTCGATATTCAAATTTAACTTAGTCCAAGTTCAACCTGCTTCTAGTTATCTCCTTGCATTTCTCAAAATAGCTTCTAAAGAGAAGGCATGGAAATTGGTATGAAAATCACCAAAATTATAGGGTAAATTGCACTTTACCCCCCTGTGGTTTCAGGGTTTGGCACTTCACCCCCCTGTCATATCAATTTAAGCACTTTACCCCCCCTGGGGTTGACAAATTGTAGCGGCCGTCTATTTGAGTAACGGAAACTGGCTAATGTCTGAAATACCCTTTTATTTTCTGACTTTTTACAGGTGAAAACCACGATCCCCATTTACCCTATTCATTTTATTTCTCCCCAAATACAATTCTCAATTCCGTTCCCCTAAAATTCAGAATATTTTCGACAAATCTTGGACTGATTTGAACCAGTAGTTCACATAATTAGGATTCAAAGAGGATTACGACAATAGATGAACCAAGGCTTCGCATAAACTGGTTGTAGAGGAAGGGCGAAATTGCTATGGAAGATCCCATGTAAGTTTTTCACTTTAATCCTTTGTTTGTTGATTGTTCATTTGATTTATTTTGTTATTTCGTTAAATCTGGGGGATGCCAAAGTCTTCTTGTCCGAAATTTTACATTTTTTTGTAATATGGCTCAAAGCCCTAATTTTCAAAATAATCCAGTAAGATTTTGCCCTTATTTTATTGTTTCAATTGTTTCTTTCAATGTGTTTGGTTTGGTTTCTTTATTGTGTATTGTGGTCCCCTATTCAATTTTTTATTGATTATGAGAATGGTCCCCCATTTCTTATTCCTAAATTGTGACTTACTGTTCCCTAAAACAACAGTCTTTTGTTTCTTATTGTTCCATAAAATAATATTCTTATCTATTCTTTATTGATTGCAGAACCCCTGTTACTATAGAATTCCATTATGGGGGAAAATTTATGTGGAAACCTAGCATTAAGTATGTTGGAGGGAAAGTGGAGTTTGTAGAAGTTGAAGACAGAGGCATCTTGTGTTATTTGTATTTTCAGCAGCTATACCAAGCTCAATTGGGATTCAGGCATGCATGTTTGTTATACTACAGAGTGGCTGGGGAAACTTTGGATACAGGTTTATGTACATTGAAGGAGGATGCAGATGTTGCTGCTACGGTTAATGCTTATGAAGGACTGGATGTCATCTGTATGTTACAGAACAAGTTGAAAAAAAAGCTGAGCCAAATATTGAAGTGCAAGTGCAACCAGTTGTTGAACCAGTTCTTGAACCTTGGATAGAATTTGAAGACCTTATTGATGAAGTTTATGAAGAGCTTACTAGTGAGAAAGTAAAGTCTAGTCAAGTTGAAGAAAATCAGCAAACAGTGGGTGTAGAAAGTGAAGATGAAGAGTTGGAAGATGAAGATGATGAAGATAGACCACCATCTGTACACAGTTCTGTTCCTAGCTGGTTTGTGATGGTTTAGAGATGCCAAATGATGACATCTTTGTGACAGAAAAAGCTCCAGCAGTTGAAAGTAAAGGTCCTGATGTGAATGTAGAAGAGTTGTGGTCTGATTGTGAAGATCCTGAAAATCCAGAAGAGTTGAGGAGTACTGATTCTGAAGGTGAAAAGTCTGATGAATTTAATGAGGTTACTGGTATGAAGAATCCAAATTTGTTTGTTGGACTAAAGTTTTCTACACCACAAGTATTTAGAAGAGCCATGATTAGATGGAATGTACTGAGAGGCCATGACATCACATACATAAAGAATGAGAACAAGAAGATTACTGCCAAGTGTAAGGAGGATTGTGGATGGAGAATACATGCATCTCCTATTGGCAATACATCCACATTCCAGATCAAGACCTTCATATCATAACACAAATGTGGGAGAAAACATGATAATCATCTAGTGAATTCCAGATACTTAGTTGAGGAGTATCTGGATGATTTGAGAGACAATGGAGAGATGAAAGTCAACTCAATGAAAAGAAAAGTAAGAAAGGATTTGAATGTAGAAGTTAGTAGGTGGCAGTGCTACAGAGCAAAGAACAAAGCAAAGAAGATTGTGAAGGGAGACATACAGAAACAATTTGCATTATTGAGAGATTACTGTGCAACTGTGCTTCACCATAATCCAAGAAGTTGATTCAAGATTCAAACTACTGGTGAAGATGGTACTCAGCCTAGATTCTTAAGACTCTATGCTAGATTGGCTGCACAAAAGAGTGGATATCTGGCAGCATGTAGACCAATAGTAGGGTTGGATGGCTGTTTTCTCAAAGGAGCAGTTGGAGGTCAGCTTCTAAGTGCTATTTGCAGGGATGGAAATGACAATTTGTTTCCCCTTGCAATAGTTGTGGTAGAATCTGAGTGCAAACAGACTTGGACATGGTTTGTAATTCAATTTCTTAGAGACATGGGGGAAGTTCAAGAAAGAGGATGGGTCTTCATTTCTGGCAGACAAAAAGGCCTAGTTGAGACCATGAATGAACTGATGCCAGGTGTTGAGCATAGATACTGCATTAGGCATATGTATGCCAACTTCAAACAGAAATACAAAGGGAAAGAGCTGAAAGATTTATTCTGGAAAGCAGCCTCCACAGCAAATTTGAATGACTGGAAGTACTATATGGATGAAATCAAGAAAGTTGATCCACCAACAGTTGTGAATGGTGAGGAAAGCAGCTGTGCATTTCAGTGGTTAATGAAAGCTAATCCTGAAAATTGGGCCAGATCACATTTCAGCCCAAGCGCAAAATGTGATATTCTTGTCAACAACATGAATGAAAGCTGGAACAACTACATTATTGATGCCAGAGATATGCACATCATCTCAATGCTGGAGTGGATCAGAAAATCTTTAATGGTCAGGTTTCAAGTTAAGAGAACTGGTATGCTGAAGCATGAGGGAAAAATTGGTCCAAATATTTTCAAGAAATTGGAGAGAATTAAACAAGCAAGTGCTAATTGCTTTCCTACTTGGTCTGGAGGAATGGTGTTTGAGGTGGAGTGTCATGAGGGGCCTAATATTAGGCAATGCTCTGTCAATCTTGAAACAAGAACATGTACATGTAGGATGTGGGATGTGAGTGGGATTCCTTGCAAGCATGTAGTTAGTGCTATCTATCTTAACAAGCATCAACCAGAGGATTATGTGCATTCTTGTTACACTAGAGATGCTTACCTGGCCACTTACAACTTTCAAGTCTTTCCAGTTCCAGGGGAGCATGACTATTTGAAGTCTGGGCTGCCACAACTACTGCCTCCAGTTATCAAAAAACAAGCTGGAAGGCCAAAAAAGAAAAGAAACAAGACAGCTGATGAACAAGAAACTAGAAAAGCTGATCCAACCAAGGTTTCAAGAAGGAATTTGCCAGTGACATGTGCTAGGTGCTTGAAGGTTGGTCACAATAAAAGAGGATGCAAGGGAGAAATGCATCCTAATTCTAAGCTGCATAAGGTAATTTTTCTATTATTTCTATTTTATTTTATTTATTTATTTTAGTTCTATATTACTTTTATATGTTTAATTGAGTTTTGTATTCATTGATTGCAGCCAAAAAATACATAGACTCCTAGAGTTAATAAGATGTCAGTTCCTAGAAAAGCACCCCCTCAAAAGGGAGAAATTTTTCAGACTCCTTTTCAGGTATTTTATGTTAATTTTTCCAGCATTTAAATCTCAGCTACTATCTTTGACTAATTTAATGTGTTTGTTGTATTTTATGTTAATTTTTCCAGCATTTAAATCTCAGCTACTATCTTTGACCAATTTAATTTGTTTGTTTTAGAATTCATTTGCACCAAGTCCTTCAATGCAACAGTCATCTGTACCTAATTCAAGTTCCTCTCAACAACCTCATGTTTCTCAATCCACTTTTGAGGTTAGTTTACTCAGTTTTTTGAATACTTGCATTTTTTTGAATTAAATCTGACTTTAACTTCTTTTCTTTCATAGAATCCATTCTCTCAAAAGCCTGCTTCACAGCCAGCACTATTACATGGCCCTAATGGTGCATTATTCCAAAGATCAAAGACAACTAGAGTTGATGGAAGCAAAAGCACAGCTGTTGGTGGAAGCAAAAGAACAGCTGTTGGTGGAAAAAAAAGAAAAACACAAGAGACAGTGAAGAAGAGACCAGTTTGGATGCCCTGGTTTTTTTATGAAGCTTTTTTGGTGATTTTTTTGGGTTTTTTTTTGTCTAAAACAGAGCTACTTTTATTTTTGAATAATGCATTTTCTCTTTTTTGTGGTCTGTATTGGCTAAAACAGAGCCATTATTTTTTAACAGTGCATTTCTCTTTTTTGTGGTATGTATTGGCTAAAACATAGCCATTCTTTTGAACTTGCATTTGCACTGTTATTTTGTGTTATGTATTTAAAACAGAGCAATTTAAAGCCTATATGTTCACATTTCACAGCATATATATTTCAAAGCATTTCATTGATAAAAATTGGTACTACTTGCCATTAATAATAGTTTACATTTCAAAGCTTACAAACAAGAATACCAACTGTAATGAAAAACAAAAAAAGACATCCAAACAACACTTGCTTCATCATTTCTTGTTTAGCTTCAACAACTTCAACCCTTGTCTTTATGGCAACAATCATTTGCTCAAATTCATCTCCAGCCCTTGATGTTGTTGTTGCAGTTGGGTTGCCAATGATAATTGGGTTGCCACTGAGTGCATAGAGATTGCATCATCCTTGAAAACCACAAGTTACATTAGGGCATACAAAATATAATCGCCCCTTAGAGGGCTTACCCTCTGTTTCCACAATTTTTATGAGTGTTTTTTGGCCACACCTAAAACATACCTTCCCGTTGTAGCGAATATCAATATTTTGAGGCTCTCCAAACCTGCTGCTGCTTGAAGAAGACATGGGGAAACAAAAATAAAAATAAGGGTAAATTACAAACACCCCCTGAGGTATGGTCAAATTACAAAAATCCCCCTCTTGTTTGGATAATTACATCTACCCCCCTCAACTATGATTTTTTCTTAGACCTCCACCTCTATGGTGCCAAATTCAACATAGTCATCTAGATTCCGTGAAATGTGATCTAGTTTGTACTCTTTTTGTGTAAAAAATACAGTTTCCGATGCACCACAAACTGATATATACAAGCTAAAAATCACATATTATGATCATCTTGCTTCATAATATAGAGTTTGAATGGGATAAAACGGGTACAAAAGTGATAATATTCCATATAATCTCGAAGATTCCACTAAATTTGATGAGTTGATGGGGGTGGTTGTAATTATTCAAACAAGAGGGGTGTTTTTGTAATTTGACCATACCTCAGGGGGGTGTTTGTAATTTACCCTAAAAATAAAGAAAGAAGTGGAGAAGAAGGCTTTGGAAATGAGGAAGTGGAAGAGGTTTATATTAAATGAAAAAGGGGTAAGATGGGTATATACAAAAAAAATCAGCTGAGAAAATCTCAACCACGCCATTTTAGGGCGAGTGAAGCACACTTGCGGTTAACTTTAACGGAATAACAGACGGCCGCTACAATTTGTCAACCCCAGGGGGGTAAAGTGCTTAAATTGATATGACAGGGGGTGAAGTGCCAAACCCTGAAACCACAGGGGGGTAAAGTGCAATTTACCCAAAATTATACTCTAAGTTTCTGCCCTAATCTACTCCTCTCAGAATTCACACACATTCTAATTCATACAACCAAAATTGAAAGGGAAAATAATAGGCATCTAGATCAGAGTTTTTTCAAGGTAATATTTTTTTTAATCACCCAGGGGAGTTGATTGAGAGAAAAAAAAAAAAAAAAACTAGCTATACCTTAAATAGCCGATTTTCCCAATTGTTCTTGATGTTTGCCCAATCGTCGATGCCGCTTCTTCAAATTGCAGCTGCCCATTTGCTCTATCTTCGATGTTGCTACCGCTTCATCAAATTGCTGTTGTCCATTTGCCCAATCGTTGTTACCGCTGTTGCTTCGCCAAATTATCTTTGCAAAACTGGTGGTCGACATGATGCTGCAAACCTTTTCGGTATGCGGTAGTGGAAATTGGAAAGGACGATGGTGTGTGAAAATTGAAAACCCTAATAGCCCTGTTCTTTTGTTCTCCTTTCCCAATTGAAATGCCCAGGTTTTAAATCTTAAGTTTGCCTAAATTAATGTAAAAACAAAAATAGAAAAATCTTGTAACAAGTTTATATTTGTCACAAAAGTATATTCTTTTTGTGACAATATTATATTATTAGTAATGAATGTTATTTTTTGTCACGAAAAAGAATTCTTTTGGTAACGATTATTCATTTTATGTAACTACGCTTGCTTGTTGTTACCGAAAACTGGACCTTTTGTAACGAAAATACTCTTTTTGTAACAAATATCTCGCTTCGTTAGCAGAAATTGAATTTTGCGTGACAATATCCGGCTTTCGTTACAAGAAATCATTTCTTGTGACAAATAATCCAATCGTTAGCTTTGTTTTATTATTTAAAACATTTTTTTTTGTAGTGTATTAATTTATATTAATAAAAAGAGAATCATTTATTTTGTGGATATAACTTGAATTTATAAATATATTTAAATAATCATAATCTACATGCATTCTCTATCAAAAAAATTATTTATATTTTTTATGATCTCAAGTTAATAGTTAAAGAACTAATTCAATTATATACATTTTTCTAGTATTTGCTAATTTATTTATAGATTATTACAAATAATTATAAAAATATAATGTTTCATCTAACAATAAGTCAATAATAGATTCCGTTAAAGTTAACTAAAACTATATATCGAGGGACTATACTGAGATAAATCGTAGAGTTGAAGGATTATAATGAGACAACAGAGACACGAGGGACTAAATACTAAAATGAGGGATTAATAGTGAAATTAGGCTTACAAAATATAAAATAATTTTATTAAACATATTATTTTTTATTTGTTCAGTATAACTAGATCGGAAAAATTCAGTTTTCACCCTTCAAGTTTGAATTAATTTCACAATTGGTACCTCATGTATACAAAAAAACATATTTGGTCCCTCGTGTTTGAATAATTTAACACGTTTGGTCATTTCCGTCAATTTACCGTTAGTTCTTCAATTAAAACAGCGATGGGCACACACATGATTCCGTTAGTACTAACGGAAAATTGAAAGAAATGACTAAAAATGTTAAATTTTGGAAACATCATTACATCAGGGACCAATTTTTCATTTTTTTGTGAACATGGGGTAAAATTAAAATTAGTGCAAATTTGAGAGGCACAAATTGTAATTTTCCCTAACTAGATCTATTGTCTCTTGTTCAGCTAGTCACCCCTGCAATCAGATCCAATTGCCGAACTTCAAAGAGCGTTGAACTGATTATCTGTTTCTTTCCCCAAACCTAAATAAACAAAAATTAGTACATTAAAAAAAATTGAAAAAAAAACCCACACCAAATTCAATCAACATTGAAGCTTTTCCTTGTTTGATTGCTGAGAAGAGAATAAGAATCAAGAAAACAACCCCACCCTGGAATCATCGTCGTCTATACTTAGTTTCAGTTTGGGTGATGACGAAGTTGACGACTCAACGGTGAAATGGGTGGAATCAAACCCTTCACCACCACCGTTGATTGGTCAGCCTCACCTTCCCCGGAACGCCGTCGTATGAATTTCAACGAACATGATCGCCGTTTTTCTTAAAACCCTCGAAAAATCTCAGCTGCGGATTTATCTTCTTCTTTCTTACTCATGGACCCTACCACTTCTCGCCCCGCCGTAGTAATCGATAACGGCACTGGGTAATTGCTCTCCCTTTTCTGATATTTGATATTTGCAGTTAAAGTGTTTGATTAAATGCTTCACTGAAGTTTTGTTTGTATGTCTGAATTTGTATGTGCGCTTGTTGGGATGGGTTTTGTGAAAGGTTTAATTTTTTTAATCTGGGTTTCTAGGTATACGAAGATGGGTTTTGCTGGAAATGTCGAACCTTGTTTTATAGTCCCCACTGTAGTAGCAGTAAACGAATCATTTGTCAACCAGCCGCGATCAAGTTCTTCGAAAGGCAGCAATTGGTTGTCCCAGCATAGTGCGGGGGTGATGGCGGATCTGGATTTTTATATAGGAGAAGAGGCATTGGCTAGATCTAAATCTAGTAGCACATATAACTTGAGCTATCCAATTAAACATGGCCAGGTCGATAATTGGGATGCAATGGAGCGATTCTGGCAGCAGTGCATATTTAATTACCTGCGCTGTGATCCGGAGGATCATTACTTTTTGTTGACTGAGAGTCCATTGACCCCACCTGAGAGCCGAGAGTATACCGGCGAGATAATGTTTGAGACGTTTAATGTTCCAGGGCTTTATATTGGTGTGCAGCCTGTTCTTGCTTTGGCTGCTGGGTACACAACATCCAAGGTTGGTATTTGATTCAGTAGTTCTCTCGTATAAAACATTTTGGCTTATTTCCTGAAATCTTGTGATTGGTTTCTGGGAATTCTCAATACCTATTTGATAAGTCAATTGAGTCATTTTTACAGATTTGTGGTGTAATTTGATCCGATGAATGCTTTCAGAGTGCCCTGTAGTTGTTAATTGTTGACAATTTCTCTTGGAAATTTGTTGTATGTGGATTACAGAAGGGATTTTTTAAACTGGATTCTGGATTTACCTGCAGCTGCAAGCGATGCAGTTCGCTATATCAATTGAGTCTGTGTTTTGCAATTGAAAAAAGTAGTGCCCAATGAACTTCCTGAGTGTTTTGGTCTTCTAACTGGTCCAATTTCTAAGAACAGAGGTGGGTAAGTGGTTATGTGAAATTAGAATTGATGAATTTTGACATGGATAATGTTTAGATGGAAGATAGATGTAATGAGTTGGATAATGCATAGTTAAAGAGGGTGGTTATCAGTCAAGTGGTATTATGTTGTAGCAATTCAGAAAGATTGACACTGGTAACTGAAAAAGATAATATTTATCAAATCAAAATAGTGCTAAAGAAATGTAGAACTGATTTCAACTCCTCCCGGTCTGTCTCCTCATTTTTCTCAGATAAAACCTAGAAGATCCCTTTTACCTAGTTAATTGGAAATAGACTACTTATGGATTTATATGTGTTGGCGTGTGTACAATGTATAAGTTTGAATTTTTGCACTGTCCACCTACTTGTTTATTTGGAGATACCGCCTAATCTGCAAGATTCGAGTCTTTAAACTCTCACATTTGGTTTGATGTTTCTCATAATTCTAGCTTCTTGAGAAGTGAGATGAAGCGATATAAGTGAATTCTTCGTTGAGGAGCTGAAATTATAATATATTGGCTATTGCAACGCTAAATGTCCAGTTGATGTAGAGTTAGATAAGCATGGGAGATAATAAAATGAACTACTTATCATTCACCTAGACATAACTGCTCCAAAAAATAACTGAATGTTGATTAACTCTTCTTTTTCATGTATTTCCCAACACTTCTTCATAGTGTGAGATGACAGGAGTTGTTGTGGACGTGGGGGATGGAGCTACTCATGTCGTGCCCGTTGCCGAGGGTTATGTTATCGGGAGCAGCATTAAGTCAATTCCAATTGCAGGAGAAGATGTCACTCTCTTCATCCAGCAGCTCATGCGAGTATGTTTTCTTCAATATTTGATTCCTTCTAGGCCCTGCTTCTTGTCAAATAAATTTTCTTGGTGATCCTGGAGAAGAGAAGATCATTTATCTTTTGTTGAATATTATATTTTTTCCGTTTCCTCATAGTTCATGATGTGGGCAGATGATGTGTTGTGCGTATTCTTTTTATCATGGTACCAGAACTTGGATCATTGCTTAGCTGCCTAATTTTCAGGCTTTCTGTTCTGTGAATGTTTAAAATGTTGAACCCAAAGTCTTTTAGGCCGCATTATATATGTTAATAAGTTTGAAGCCAAACAGGGAATAATCCATGTTATGAATAGTGTAAATAATGCCCTTCTGTTGTTATTCCTTAATTAGCTCCGTTTGGTTACTTCTTAGGAACTATCTTGAAGAATATGGGGACCTCGTATTTTACGGACTTTATGGGTGTTTGTTCTCCCTTATTCTTTAATATGAAGGTTGTGTTGTTGTAATAGTACTAAGCACCAAGTTGGCTGGTTAAGCTGGGATATAGTGGTTTTCTTTTGTTCTGTTGAGAATGCTGTCTGAATTAGTTATCCTTACACCATACCCTTTTTTGTAGTGTTTATATTGCTGTCCTTCTGATATTGTTACGTGCAGGAAAGAGGAGAGCTTGTTCCACCTGAGGACTCCTTTGAAGTAGCCCGGAAAGTGAAGGAAATGTATTGCTACACATGCTCTGACATTGTAAAGGTATAGTATAGACAGACAGCTGCCTTCAGATTTATTCCCACTTAACCCCATAAAGGATACGATTTGGTCCTTGCTAATCGTGCGTTGGCAATTTCCGAAATAGCAAAAATAGCAGAAGTTTGCATTTCTCTTTCCAAATAAATGAGAACATATAAAAGTTCACTTGATTGTATCTCTGCTGTTCGCATCTCTTAAAGATAAGATAATTTTCTCGCATTAACTTGTGTATATTCTTCGACAAGTTCAGGAGTTCAATAAGCATGACAAAGAGCCTTCAAAGTATGTTAAGCAGTGGAGAGGTACTAAGCCAAAGACAGGAGCACCGTATTCTTGTGATATAGGCTACGAACGGTTCCTTGGCCCCGAGGTTTGCTTCGGTCACTGCCTTAAAGCTCGACTAACCTAGCACGCAAACATATTTTAGTATACGTTGCTATTTCAGTATGCCTGATAATCACTATTGCCAGAGTAGTAAACCAGTGCAAAAGATTTCATCGAGATAACTTGAACATATCTGAAAAGGTTCCTTCACCTGCTTGTGCAGGTCTTCTTCAACCCTGAAATATATAGTACCGATTTTAGTACCCCTTTACCTGATGTGATCGACAAATGTATTCAATCGGCACCAATAGATACAAGAAGAGCGTTGTACAAGGTGACACACACTATCTGTTTGAGTCGAGTGTTTTTTTTTTCATTTTTTTTATTAACAATTCCATTCTTAGTTTTATTGCTTTACGATAACAGAAGTAGTGATGATCTGATATTTTGCAGAATGTTGTCTTATCTGGAGGATCAACCATGTTCAAAGACTTCCATAGAAGGTTACAACGGGATGTAAAAAAGATTGTTGATGCTCGAGTTCTTGCTTCAGAGACTCGGCTTGGAGGAGAAGTAAAAGTAAGCTATTAATTAGGCTACTTTATTATTATCATACTTTATTAACAATTGACGTAGTTATCCACCTGTTATAAATATTGACCGCTGCAAGTAATCTCTTCAGTCCCAACCCGTGGAAGTAAATGTAGTCAGCCATCCAATCCAGAGATATGCTGTTTGGTTCGGCGGCTCGGTGCTTGCATCCACTCCCGAGTTTTTTACGGTATATGATTGCTACTTAAACTATGATATTTCAAAGTTAACTTTTTGTAAACTGCAATATTATAAAATGTGGTATTGTGTAATATGTTTTTATTACGCATTATCGATGATTATTAAATCGTATTTGACAAGAAAAGCCCGTATTAGTTAATATTTTATTGAAATTAACAAGGACACAAATATATATTTATAATTTCCCTACATTTAAATAATTGTGATACACTGCACATCCCACATTTTGTGACCTTTCTTGTTTATTAATGAAATTCGGTTTGGGAGTTCAATAAATAGAAAAAGTGTTATTATAAATTTGGTATCGGACTTCGTTACTCTTTGTATGCAACTCTTTATTAATTAATTTTTTTTTTGTTGCTCCATTCAGGCATGCCATACAAAAGCCGAGTACGAGGAATGTGGAGCAAGTATATGCCGCACAAACCCGGTTTTCAAAGGGATGTATTGATTTGAAGGACAATCGAACTAATAAGAAAAAAAAGAAAGTATTTTTTTCACAACGGCGAGCATTGAAAGCGGTGATTTTTCTCATGTATTCATTACAGGTTCGGGTCACAATGTAATGTACATTTTCAGACAATAGTGTAACAAATGGAGGTGTTCTTGTATTCTTTCACTAGGAAGTAACAATTCTTTTTTGAGGAAAAAAAATGTCTGGAAAAGGTAATCTCAGTTTATAGATTTTTAGTATTTGTTTGGATTTGATGCAACTACAACAAAATTACCATACCTTCTTATAATGTTGATTTGTTCCTATTCTTTTTTTTTTCTCTAGAATTTCTTTTTTATTTTTCGAACGCCATTCGCAATTCTTAATTTTCTTAATTAGAGTTTTTGGTTGAATTCCGTTATTGGAGGCTAATTTTTGTTTAATCAATAGTAGAATAATGGATGTTCGTTTGATGAAATTGCGTTTGTGTTATTTATAGAAATATAGTTGGTTTCGTTAATGTTGTAGTTGATTTTATTAATCAACTAGATTTTATAGTTGTTTTTGATATTTTATAGTTGATTTTAATTTTTTTATAACTAATTCTGTTAATTTATATTTTTCATTTTTGTGATCATGCTATTGTAAAATGATGGCTATGTTTGGTAAGCTTTTGGGCTTACATTTCCATTTTATTCTGGAGAAAGATGTTTTGAGAGAAGAATTTGGAAATAAAATAAAGTTTGTTTGTGTTTTGAGAGGAGACAATTTGTACTGTAGCAAGTCAAATCATGTCTGAAAGGTGTTGGGAAAATGTATTTTGGAAGAAAAATTTGAAAAATAAAGTGATTTTAGTTTGTATTTTAGTGAAGACAATTTTCACTGTAGCGGTCAAATCATGTTTGTTAGAGAGAGAAATATTTGAATTGTTTTTGGGAAAAGTTTTTTAAAATATTGTAGAAAGATAATTTTCATTTTGGGAAAAATGTGAAAAGAATTCGAATAGCTTACCAAACATAGCCGATGTTTTTTGTAGTTGTCTTGTGAACATGCTATTTATAAGTAATTATTTTAAAAAATATAATAATTGTTTTCAATAATTTTGTAGTTAATTATGGAAACAATACGAAATGTGAATAGTCACACACAATAGTCCACAAATTAGAAAATAAGAAAATTGAATTTGACATTTGGACGAGTAGTGATGTGTTATTTTTTCACATAGAATTATAAAATGGTCTTAACTTCATCTTTATATTCTTGTGTTATATTTTTTGGTGGACCTTCAATTATTTTATGCATATACATATATTTAGGCATAATATTACATTTACATTATAATTTATGAAGTGCATATTAAAAAAAAAACTTTTCAACTGTTTTCGGTAATTACCACGGTGAGCATAAATTTCATACCAAAATTTCAGTACGAACTGATATAGTTTTAACGAAAGAATACAATAGATTTGGGGTTGACAATTGATATACAATCTTGATTTTTACAGTAAATATTTTTAAGGTTCAAATCGTGTTAATCTTTGATGAATCTTTGTTTACACCAAAATTCAATTTATAAAACTCCCAAAAAATGAAAAAAAAAAAGAAAAAATAACCAACCACCATTATTTTATCCAACATAATTATCGAGTGACTATTATTTGCTCTAAAAAATATTTTTGTTTACATGGTCTATTATTTATACATAATAATACATATTTTGAATTATTATTCACAATAAAATAATAATATAATAATTAATAATTAATAAGAAGTTGGAAACAAACAAAAGAAAGGGAAATAAATATACATCATCAGATAAACCCCGATCCCACATCGAAATCAATCTCGGTAAAAATCTAAAACCCAAAAAAAAAAAAAAAATCAAAAAGGAAAAACGAAAACCTAGGGCAGATAAAATACCCAATAGCAATTCAGCCGGAGAAGAACGTCGATCAATTCTGCTGCCCTAATTGTTAACCCTAGCCGCCTGAAATCCGTCGCCGCCGATCGCAGCCCAGCCGATCGAACTCCAGGCACAATTTCGCCTATTACGTCTTTTATAGAAGTGATTCAATTTTCCGGGAAAGGAGAAATTAATGCTGTTATTACATATATATGAATGAGAATCTGTTCAAAACTTTAGTTGCCACTTGGGTTATTGTTTCTTCATCGTTTTGAATTATTATTATTATTTTTTTTATGGCGTAGGTTTGCTTTATTTATTTGTTTCGTTGTTGTCTGTTTTTAACTATTGTTGATTTATTCTTTTTTTGGGGTTTATTTATGTATGGTTGCTTTTACTTCATTATCGTTTTTTGTAGAGTTGTGATGTGGGTCTAGGACATTCGTCCAATTTTGGTGATTCTATGGTATGATATGGGTTCATCGAAACGCCGTCTCTTTTTTCTTCGGGTGCAAGTTTTTGATGTTTTGATTTGATGCAAATCTTGTGAGAGATGGATATTTATTGGTGAAAAAAAATCTGAATGTTGTGTTTCGTTTGCCTCGCATTATCTTCTTTAGATCTGTATAGGAATTAATAGTTTTCTATCTTTGATGAGTTAATTACAACCGATACGCTATTTAACGACTTAACTTTTAGGAACTAGCAATAAATTTCAGATTGCCGACTAGTGGGTAGATATTCTTTTTATGTTTATTGATGTAATGGATTTGTTATTGATTGCTTGTTGTTGCTAAAATCAGGGGGAGAAGCGTATCTTTGTGAGGGATAACGTGCTCTAATGGATCCAGTAACCGACGAGCAATTAGATTATGGAGATGAGGAATATGGAGGAAACCAGAAGATGCAATATCATCACGGTGGAGCGATACCTGCGCTTGCTGAGGATGAAATGATTGGTGATGACGATGAATATGATGACCTGTACAATGATGTTAATGTTGGGGAGGGTTTCATGCAAATGCAGCGGTCTGAGGCACCACCGCCTTCTGCTGTTGGAAATAATAGTTTCTCGATTTCCAAAAACACTGCTCCCGGAACTAGAGCTGAAGCAATAGCCTCGCAAGAGGTGAACAATGGCAGAGTTGGTAACGAGGGGAGTTATGCACCTAATGGCGTTCAACTCTCTGATCAGAAGAATAACTTGACGGCTGTCGGTGGACCTGCGCAACCTGTGGATGCTTCTCAAAGGGTGAGGCTCCCTGAAGTTGCAAATAGTTCTCAAGCAGCGCATTTGGGATATCAAGGATCAGAAATAATGCTTCATAAGACTGCTACAGATCGGATGAACAATTCAGAAAATATAGTCGGTGAACCTGCATCCTTGGTGTATCCTAACACGGGCAGCTCGAAAGGTGTTCCACAGGCTCCATCCAATCTGATGAACTCAAATGCAAATGTCAATGTCAATGTAAACCGTTCGATGGATGATGAATACCTGATACGGCCATCCGGAGGAGAAAACGGAAATCCTATGATCTATGTAGGAGAGTTGCACTGGTGGACAACGGATGCTGAGGTTGAGAGTGTGCTCATACAGTATGGGAGAGTCAAGGAGATTAAGTTTTTCGATGAAAGGGCTAGTGGCAAGTCCAAAGGTTATTGCCAGGTTGAGTTTTACGATCCCGCTGCTGCCACCGCTTGCAAGGACGGTATGCAGGGTCACATCTTCAATGGACGAGCTTGTGTAGTGACGTATGCCAATCCACAAACCTCGAAGCAAATGGGCGCCTCTTACAACAAGAACCAAGGCCAGTCTCAGTCGCAGCTGCAAGGAAGGAATCCAATGAATGACGGAGCAGGAAGAGGTAACGGAACGAATTATCCTAGTGGAGATGCAGGGAGGAATTTCGGACGAGGCGGCGGCTGGGGAAGAGGAAATCAAGCCCCTAACAGGGGTCCAGGGGCTGGACCTATCAGAGGAAGAGGGGGTATGGGAAACAAGAATATGATTGGGAATGCACCCGGTGCTGGCGGTGGAGGAGCTTATGGACAAGGCCTTAATGGCCCTGGTTTTGGTGGGCCCCCTGGTATGATGCATCCTCAGGGCATGATGGGTCCTGGTTTTGACCTAGCATTTATGGGTCGGGGAGGTGGTTACGGAGGCTTTTCGGGTCCTCCTTTCCAAGGTATGCTTCCTCCGTTTCAAGGTGTTAATTCAATGGGGCTTCCCGGAGTGGCTCCTCATGTCAATCCAGCTTTTTTCGGTCGAGGAATGAATCCCAATGGAATGGGTATGATGGGGAATCCGGGGATGGTTGGCCCCCATTCTGGAATGTGGAATGACCCGAACATGGGTGGGTGGGGAGGGGAAGAACATGGTCGAGAGTCTAGCTATGGTGGTGAAGATAATGCATCTGAGTATGGATATGGTGAGGGAAGTCATGACAAAAGTGTGAGGTCTAGTGCTGCTCCCCGAGAAAAGGAGAGGACTTCTGAGCGTGAGTACCCTGAGAGGAAGCATCGTGAGGAGAGAGAAAATGATGGAGAGAGAAACGATAGGGACTCCAAGTACAGGGAAGAGAAGGATCGTTATCGAGAGCATCGCCATAAAGAACGTGAATCAGGCTATGATGATGACTGGGACAGGGGACAGTCTTCAAGATCTCGGAGTAGATCAGGCGCAGTGCAGGAAGAAGATCACAGGTCTCGATCTAGGGATGCGGATTACGGGAAGCGCAGACGCATGCCGTCTGAGTGATTATATTAAGAACAGCTCGTGCAGGGGAATGAATCATTTTGAACTGTCGGATCTGGATAATTTCAAGGATTGCAGCTCTTTCTTTTTTTATATGTTGGCACCGCATGCTGTGCTGTCTCGGACTTCGAGGAAGTAAGTGTCTTTTACTAGAGGTTGCTGGGAAGAACACTTTTTGCTTTGCTTTGCTTCTAAGTTGAACTTAATTTGATGCTACACTAAATATTATTGTGCTATAAATTTTCTGAACTTAAACGTAGTGTAATATTGTGGATTTGCTTGATACGGTGAGGCTTGTCCTTACTGGCTTGTTATGTTTATTTTTTTCGGTCTTGACACACTATTTGACCTATGAATTCTTAACACTTATACTGATACATCGTCTCATTGTGCTCGTGTCATCCTCGAAGAAAATCTACTTGCAAAAATAGGGTGCTTTCTTAACTGCGAGGAGTCATTCTTAATACACGTATGTCATATTGTAGATTTTACGTGCATGTTAATTAAAGAATCAGGTAGGTATATCACTTATTTGCCCGTTCATGTGTGCGTGCTGTCAAGTATGTAGTTATTTAAGTAAAGTTTGAGTTGCTATAGGTTTGTTCCGTGAATTGTGTGTACTAATCTGTGATTATAACGGTTTTTCGTCCTATTTCTCCGTGGTGTGTGTGCTTATTATTATAATATTCATATGGCTTCTCACTGGTCATCTATTGTTATTGACAACGGGATTTTTTCTTCGACTATCGTACTCAGGAGCAGAGAAACCATTAATTGGTGCGCTCTTCGGTATGCTTAGTACTATGAATGCAAAGAAGCCTTAATTCATATATGCAATTGCTTACCAAATTCTCTGAAGAATATTTTTGAGCAAAAACATGGATGATGCCCCATCATATTCCCAATACTTGAAGAGAATACTTTCGTGAGCTGTGTTTAGTGTGTATGTATATATATTCCATGTAATAGGGCTTCACACATGTAATAGGTTTTTTTTTAATTTATTTCCCATGTGCACGCACACCTTCATCTCATGTAAGAAGTAACGTGCGAGTCTTGAGACCACTGTTTTGGTCGTTTTTTGTGATGATTTGGTTCCGAAATCGGAACTCGGTAAAGCTTTAGGAGTCGTGCTTACCGGTGTAAATGTAATTCCTGTAAGGTTAAACTGCTGTGTGGTATGGTCTGTAGATTGAATTCCGTGTAGTGGGGTTTCGCACATGTAATAGATTTTTATTTTCACATGTGCACACCTTCATTTCATGTAAAACGTAATGTACGAGTCTTGAGACCACTGTTTTGGTCGTTTTAATTGTGGGGTTTTGGTTCCGATTTGGGACTTGTAATCTTTAGGGGTCGTGCTTTTTTCCTGTTGTAATGTAATTCCGGTAAGCTTAAATTGCTTTATGATATGGTTGTAGAATAGAGCGAAGGAGTCTCGTTTAATTTTTGTAAATTGATGCTCTCGTTGTAATCGTTAGTTCTCTGAAGAAGTTGTTAGTTGTAAATTCTCCATCGTGCATCGTGTTGTAGCTTGGTTTTGTGAATTTTTTTTGGTCTGGTGCCCTTGGAACAAGTTGTTAGCAGATTGTAACGTACCAATTTTCGAGTTGTAAGTTGTATGTTGTAAAATATCAGGTTAGCCTTGCCGTTTTCTTGATAGAATCTCGATCGATTATTCTGCATTTGTTGTTGTTAGATATATTGAGCTGCGCGCGTTTTGAGTTGCGAGTTAGGTATCTGATATGAATTCTCGACTTGTGTGCTTAGTAATGCTTGTTTGAGATACTTTGTGTTTACGCTTCGTTTTTCTACAACTAGGTATATTTTTTCAGGTATTCTAAGTGTTCTTCAAAATTAGTATACATCTAGTAGATATGCACAATAATTCGTGTGTGCTGCAGTTGTGTACATTCACTGTTTAGTTACACACGTACATACATCGATAAATGGTTTGTTTTATGCTGCGTCATACACGTGTATGCGTCATACACGTGTATAGATTTATACATATTGTAAATACGTCGGAGCCCATTGTTTGCAAATCTTACATGCGACATTTTTGCTTGATTCTTATTTACCGACCATTTGGAGCCAATATTCCGAAAAAATAGTTCCGAGCATTAATGCTGTCGTAAATAGCAGTCTCACTACAATGTACGGAGATTTTACACAAATAATTATATAACCGAAATATAGAAACACAACATGAGATACAACATCGACGAAAATATACAAACTACAATTTTTTTTTATAAATACCACATTTGTGAATGTTGAAAATAGCAAAATATATTAAATTTTTAATTAAGTAAAATATGTGATATAATAATACTAGAAAAAAAATTAAGTAAAATATGTGATATAATAATACTAGAAAAAAAAAAAAAAAATCGGACTTTTTTTTTTTTTGGAAATTAAAACCGTATTGTAAATAGGTAATTCCAAATTTCTACATATATCTCCAATTTCAATAAAAAAAAATATTCGGAAAAATAAAAAATCGGAATAAGAAAAAGTGTTCGGAAATTGTATAACTTTGGATCGGAATAGCGGGAAATCGAAATTTTGTCGGCATCACCTTACGTTTAGGGGACTCATAGTGAAGGTCTTGGTGCGGAAGAACATGCTTTTGTTTGGAAGCTGGATAGATCTAATATTAATTTTAACGAAATTTAAATAGGAAATCAATTTTAGATCATTTGGAGGGTGTTTGGCTAAAATTATAAGATGTTAAAATGAGCTTATAAGATGTTTAAGAACTTATAAGATCTTCCAAAGTGTTTGGTAAATTAAAAAAAAAAGATCTTAATTTTTTAAAAAATATATATATATATATATATATATATATATATATATATATATATATATATATATATATATATATATATATATATATGAATAAACATATGAAATATGCTATGAATAAAGAAATGGCAAAATTTTAAATATAGTATTAAATAATTTAGGGAGGGTATATTTGTATAATTTACTTTTTTTTCTTTTCCGTTTTTCTTCCTCTTTTCTGAGAGTTACTTAAACGTTATCGGATCTAAAGTTATTTTTTATTACCGTAATTTAAATGGTAAATGGGTACCCGTGGATACCCGGATATTCGTGGTAATGGTTGTGGTATTTTCATCAACTTTTTAAAAGGGTTTGGTACGGTCATGGTTTGAGCTATATTAAATGGTAATGGTTCTGGTATTGCATTTTTTCGAGGGTACCCGCTCCGCTGCCATCCCTATGCACACCCTTGATTTTAAAAAAAAAAAAATTCCTATATATGTGCCTTTATATAACTGTAAATCTGTAACTTGAACATGTTAAGCTGTAGCTGAGTTGGTAGAATTCTTCCTTCAATTCCAAGGAGGTCCGGAGTTCGAGACCTTCTTGTGACAGTATTCTCTATTTAGTTGTTTTTTGATTTCTAATTTTTTTTATTTCTAATTTTTCTGTATATTACTCTATTTAGTTGTTTTTTTATTTCTGAGTTTTCTGTATATATTCCTTTTTAAATTCTAATTTTTCTGTATATTATTTAAAATTTAACTTTAAAAATTGGTTTGTAGTTTGTTGGTAGAAATTTTTTACCCGTGCAAGATTTAATTTCCATTACATACAATATTTCAATTGTTTTCAATTTTTTTGAGTATGCATGAGGGTATTTTTTCATATTTCAAAAAATCAAAATCTCCTAATAAAACGTATTTTTTGCTATTTGCAACTCTAATTTATTTATAATTCCTTTAATATTTTATATTATCTAAATTATTCCAAAATTTTGAATGTTATATATTTGTTTTTTTATTTCTGAGTTTTCTGTATATATTCCTTTTTAAATTCTAATTTTTTTGTATATTATTTAAAATTTAACTTTAAAAATTGGTTTGTAGTTTGTTGGTATAAATTTTTTACCCGTGCAAGATTTAATTTCCATTACATACAATATTTCAATTGTTTTCAATTTTTTTAAGTATGCATGAGGGTATTTTTTCATATTTCAAAAAATCAAAATCTCCTAATAAAACGTATTTTTTGCTATTTGCAACTCTAATTTATTTATAATTCCTTTAATATTTTATATTATCTAAATTATTCCAAAATTTTGAATGTTATATATATATATATATATATATATATATATATATATATATATATATATATATATATATATATATATATATATATA
>NW_012193677.1:1094257-1118789 GCF_000504015.1 Erythranthe guttata | reverse complement strand
ATAAATATTTTTAAATATATATATATATATATATATTTATTTATATATATATATATATATATATATATATTTATATATAAATAAAAAAAATATATATATATATATATATATATATATATATATATATATATATATATATATATATATATATATATATATATATATATATATATATATATATATATATATATATATATATATATATATATATATATATAAATTATTTCAATTGTTTTCTAAATTTACGACTGTGAGTATTTTTTTATATTTTGAAAACTCAGAATATGCTAATGAAATACACATTTTGTCACTTGCAACTTTAATATGTTTACCACTCATTTAATATTTTCACCAATTTTATGTCTAAATATTTCATAAATTAGCTCAAAATTTGTAAAATAATCCCTTTAAATTTGAAAATATTACATATTTTTATTATTTAATGTGTATAGTATTAAAAAAAATAGGGGGCGCTGCCCCCGAACCCCCGTAAACTTTTACCCAACCATTATATTTTTTATTATATTTAATTCCGAACACCCTTGGCAAAAATTCTGGATTCGCCACTGGCAACAACTTATCAGGTCTTAAAACAACTTATCAGACGTAAGTGCTTATCAGCTGTTTAAAATAAACTTAGCCAAACACCCTTTTAATTGTGGGTTGGAAAATTCAAATAATAGCAAAAAAACTATAAATTAAATTAAATCAAATAATATTAAAAAAAAAAAAAAACCATACATTCGAATTGTAGAAAACTTGATACATTTAACAGGAGAGAATCATTGGCAGAGGGTTTTACTAAACCACGTTTGAGTAGTACAGTATTACGGTACTCCCACTCTCACTAGGGCAACTTCTCCGCCCTCGAACCCACTCTCAGGCACTCTCTCACTTACATTTCCCAGTCGGATCCAGTTGAGGATCCGATTAACCCGACCCGTATTCGGCCCGATGGCGTTGGCTTTCGATGAATATGGCCGGCCGTTCATCATACTGAGGGAGCAGGACCAGAAAACCAGATTGCGGGGCCTCGATGCGCAGAAGGAGAACATTGCCGCCGGTAAAGCGGTGGCTCGGATCCTCCGGACCTCGCTCGGACCCAAAGGCATGGATAAGATGCTTCAGAGCCCCGACGGCGACGTCACCATCAGTAAGCTCTGCGTTTTTTTACCTGATCGTGCTCATTTTTTTGATGCGCATTGTTTCAATTGTTGAAGTTTTGTGATTTTTTGTTTTGTCTGGTTTTGAGTTGAGTAGGGCTTTGTAGGCTAGGGTTTTGGACCGTTTCGATTCAGTCATTTTGGTGTGGTTTGCATTGTCTGGATTGAAGATTTGATACAGGGAGATATCTGCTTCTAGATTTTTGTTGTTGTAGAGTTGATGGTGAATTTGTGTGAACCCGAAGTAGGAGGTGTCTCTTTTATGTCTTCCCCAAGTAGAATGTGTAAAGATGAAAAGTATTTGGGCAAGGGATGGACTTGTATGTATCTTTTCGCCAAGTAGATTGTGTAAAGATGAATTTTTTTATTTAGTTGCCTCTGGCGTCATCTTATGTTCTGTTAGCTAAAGAATTCTAAAGAGGATTAATTGAATTTTTAGTGGTTAAGAGGTTAGTTGTGGAAGCCTAAATCTAGGTAAAAGTTGCCCGTTAGAAGTGGTTGACGAAATTCTTGTGAGAGCTGTTAAAAATTGTAATTAAACATCTCCATAGTATCACGTATCAACAAAGAAGTGAGAGTTGGTTTTCTGGGTGTGTTAAAGAAAAAAAATGCGTGTTTAGTTTGGCTTTATCTGTTGTCTTAACTAGCTCCCCTGATGTAGTAAAGTGGACATCCTGTTTATTTTCTTATGTTACCTTGGATGCATAACATGTGGATATGGTTTGAACTTATTTCTGTCCTAAAAGTACTTAACGCTTTTGTAGTTCTGTATAAATACTATGTTTAAGCATCTCCATTGTAGTAACTATGAAACTACTATACCTGACCTGGTATTTTGGGGTGTTGCAGATAATTGATGTGCTTGTTCTCTGATTCTGTTATTTAATCAAGATTACCTGCTTCTTGTTGTTTTTATAAAACAAGATTTGATGAGCATTCTAATTTTTAATACTGCAGTGTCTTTTTATTATATTCTCTTGTATGCATAAACTGTGTTTGAATTTGTTGATCTTTCAGAAATTGTATATAATTTTTATATTAATGAATCAGTTTGAAAGTCTTGCCCATTGTTGTTTAAAACTTGATAAAGTTGATTTTTAAGATTTTTTAATCTAACTGTCTATATGACTGAATCAATTGAAATGCTTAATTGTCAAGGGAATGGTTGTTTTCTTTTCCATTATTCAACTAGAATATTGTGATCGTTCGTAACTTTTCTTTATTGTAGAAACTAAACTCAGTTTTGAAATTGTAGAATATTACTAGTTTGAAAGTGCTTATTGAAGTAACTAATAAAGACTTTGTTAGATAAAACTTATATATTTTTGTTATGCTGCAGCAAATGATGGTGCAACGATCTTGGAGCTGATGGATGTTGACAATCAGATTGGTAAACTCATGGTTGAACTTTCACGGAGTCAAGATTATGAAATTGGTGATGGAACAACTGGAGTTGTTGTCATGGCTGGTTCACTTCTAGAACAAGCAGAAAAGCTATTAGAACGTGGAATTCACCCTATTCGAATTGCAGAAGGATATGAGATGGCTTCCAGGATAGCTTTTGAGCATTTGGAGCGTATATCACATAAGTTTGAGTTTACTGAAGCAGACATGGAACCTCTGATTCAGCCTTGTATGACTACTTTATCATCCAAGATGTAAGTATTGTTTCTTGTGCTACGTTGTGGACATGCTATTGTTACATCAAGCCATTATGTTTTTATCCCCTGTTTTGGCATATTATAGTAGCCAAACACCAACTAACTCTTATTTCTAGACAACTTTTTGCCTTCTACATTCTGTTTATTGCACTGCCAGTTGTGGATCATAAAGTGTATTTCAAAGTCTTTTGCAGATTTGTTGTAGCGTGTGTTTGAATGGCTCTTTTAGTCCAGCAATCATGGCTTCTATTTGAGTTATAACGGTCCTAAGGGATCTAGGCAAAAAAATATTGGGTGGTAGACTATGTCTATCCTTTTATCTTTCTCATATTCAAACAATTGAGATGAAGGTAATTTCATATTTGTGTATTTTGTAGTCTTTATGTAATTGTGCTTTATTGTATGCAAATCGTGCAGAATGCTGCTGTCAAATTTCCATGAATTATCAAGCTTACCATTCATTCTGTTTTCTACTCCTCGTTCTCATTTCAAACGTGAAGTGAGACATGTATTTGAACATTTTGTTTGTCCTCTGCTGACTTGTTATCTGTTCCCTCTTTCGTTCCATGTAGGTTGTGCGTTGTGCATGATTTTTTTTGGGTGCTTCTAAATTTCTACTAGTTTTATGAAATTTAGAACAAGTGCCTTCATAAGTTGCCCTTTTGCCTCTGGTATCGGCAACTATCTCTTACTTCCCCGCATGTTTTGAACTTGTTGTGTACTCTTTGCAGTGTGAATAGGTGCAAGCGTGCTATGGCTGAGATTGCAGTTAAAGCGGTCCTTGCTGTTGCAGATTTAGAGAGAAAGGATGTTAATCTTGACCTAATTAAAGTAGAGGGAAAAGTAGGAGGAAAGTTGGAGGATACTGAACTAATTTATGGTATTGTGGTTGACAAAGATATGAGTCACCCACAGATGCCAAAGCAAATCGAGGATGCCAAAATTGCCATTTTGACTTGTCCCTTTGAGCCTCCGAAGCCAAAGACTAAACATAAGGTTGACATTGATACAGTGGAAAAATTCCAAACATTACGTGAACAAGAGAGGAAATACTTTGATGATATGGTACAAAAATGCAAGGTAATCTTCTTTGTTTATTAATGTGTTGGAATTGAGGCGACATAAAGGAGCTCATTTAGGATAAAGATATATGGTGGTCATCAGTTTGGATATACCTGATCGTTTCTTTATGCATTTCCCATTTCAATCAGCTTTTGGAAGAGCTTGAATTTGATTGTTGATGAATTTTGCACACATATATACTTAACCATGTTTCCATTCTTGATGGGTTGATAGTTGATACATTTATAGTGCTTCTCTTTTCGAAAATTTAAAGACCTTGATGTAGCTCACAAGCCTCACTCTATTGCAGGATGTTGGGGCTACCTTGGTTATCTGCCAATGGGGTTTCGATGATGAGGCGAACCACTTATTAATGCATAGAGAGTTACCTGCTGTTCGATGGGTTGGAGGCGTGGAGCTAGAACTGATAGCCATAGCTACAGGTTTGTGTAAATCCTGCAGTTTATTGATTTGTGTTTTGTTACTTCAGTTACTATTTTCCACTTTTATTTTTGTTGACACGTGCCTGTTGAAATCTGGTGTTAGGAGGGAGAATCGTGCCAAGGTTTCAAGAGTTGACGACTGATAAACTAGGCAAGGTAAATTGTCGCACCGATGAATTATCAGCTTATGTAGCAATGCTGGTTTATATTTATTCCGCATTTGTGCCTTTGATGATTTTGTGTGTTCTTATGCAATCTATTAGCATTCATCTAACAATTTCTTTTGCATACTAGGCTGGAATAGTACGAGAAAAAGCATTTGGAACCACTAAAGATCGGATGATATATATTGAGCACTGTGCAAATTCAAGGGCTGTGACTATATTTATACGGGGCGGTTGGTCAATTTTGTCCTCTTCCTTTTTTTTTTTTTTTTTTTTCTTTGGGTTTTTGTACCATCTCCAATATTAATTAATTTCATGCCTTTTTTTTTTTTTTTAATAAAGCTTCTCATTGCTAATTGGTCTTAGCTTTATATTGTATGAATTGTGATTTATGCCATTATTTTCCATCAGAAGTTTAAACAGTTTGAAACTTGTGCGCCTTCAGTCTTCTCCCCTCCAGTTTCAAATACCTACTTTGATAATTTTGTACAACTCAAATCTTAGGATCGTCGACTGTGAAATTGGATTCTAGTGCTATAAGCTTTGTAAAGAAAACCACGTGATTTTCAATTTGAAGCTTTGTGAGGGATCTTCCCATGTATCTTAAATATAAAAAATTCTGTTTTTGTACTTTCTATTTTTACATTCTCTCACGCTTTTTGCATTTCTCGATAAATTTTTTGCACATAATGGGTCGGTTTTCATTCATAATTTCAAGACTAATATTGTTTTGGATGCTTTTAGGGAACAAGATGATGATAGAGGAAACCAAGCGCAGCATACATGATGCTTTATGCGTTGCTAGGAATCTTATTCGCAACAATTCTATAGTATACGGTGGTGGCTCTGCTGAAATTTCTTGCTCAATCGCTGTCGAAGCAGCTGCAGATAAACACCCAGGAGTTGAGCAGGTGAGAAGCCAATATTGCCCTTTTTTATAATCTATTTGTTCGACTTTTCTTGAGCTAATAATATATTTACATGTTTGTCTTGGCAGTATGCAATTAGGGCATTTGCAGATGCATTAGATGCTATTCCAATGGCTCTGGCAGAAAATAGTGGTCTCCAGCCGATCGAAACTTTATCTGCCGTTAAAGCTCAACAAATTAAGGTAATCTCAACCCCTATTTTTTTGGATAGCTCGTGAAAATAACATGTGGTGATTTGTCTGAAAAGCAATTTATATGATTTTTCTCTCAGGAAAATAACTCGTGCTGCGGCATAGACTGCAACGACGTCGGCACAAATGACATGCGTGAGCAGAATGTTTTCGAGACTTTGATAGGAAAACAGCAGCAGATTCTGCTAGCAACGCAAGTTGTGAAGATGATTCTAAAAATCGACGACGTCATCTCACCCTCTGATTATTGAGTTTTTTTGTTTTGTTTTCGATAATCAGACGCTTGATTGAAACAATTTTTGCTGTCTAGAATTGTGCCGACTATCTATATCATTTTCTTTTGCTGAAATGGTAGACTCTTAATATTTTTGAGCTTATGTGGTGCTACTCCCTACTAAGTTTATTTGTAATGGCTTCATTGATTGTGTGTTTGATAGATTTTGATAGCATTATTTTTCATTCTGGTAACAACTCTCTCTCTCTCTCTCTCAAACAAACACACATGTACAGTATGGCCTCGTTTGGTTGGCAAGATAAGATTAGCCAAGATAAGATTAAATAATCTAATGAGACCCAATTATTTTATTGGAGCTTGAAAGGTGCAACAAAAAAAACTCAATAAAAGCCAAGATAAGCCAAGATAAGGCAAGATAAGCCATGATTATATAATTTTGGCGGGTCGACCCGGCAAGTTATTGAGGATACCAAACATCAAATTAAGTCCAACTATTTAGTTAATCTTAGCTTATCTTGGCAACCAAACGGGGCCTATTTGTATTAAAGTGTCGGCTGGCTATATTAGTTAGCAAGAGTTGATAGATTTGCTGCCACTTGTTTTATTTTCATGTGCCGCTGCCCTTTTCCTTTTAACATTGTACAGTTCCATCCACTCCTGCCTCCTCTTCAATCCCAAATGAATCAAAAATTAAAGGCAACAATTATATTAGATTTCCTTTTTCTTTTTTATTTTTTTATTATTAGGGTAAATTAAAATCACACCCCTGAGGTATGCTTAAATAACTTTAATGTCCATGTGGTATCGATAATTACACTCACCCCCTGAAACGTAGTTAAAACCTCTTATGGGATAATTACATTATTCCGATAGGGTTCTACCGGACTATTACTTTTGGCTAGTGGTGGAGATAACATAGAGTTATGGGAGGATATGTGGTGACATGGCTCCCCCAACATTTCTTAAATCACTCATAACTCTTTGTTGTCTCCACCACTTCCTGAAACTAATAGTCCGTTAGAACTCTATTGTAATAACGTATCCAATGCATTATCCCATTAGAGTTTATAACTACGTTTCAGGGGGTGAGTGTAATTATCGATACCACAGGGACCTTAAAGTTATTTAAGCATACCTCAGGAGTGTGGGTGTAATTAACCCTTATTATTATTGTTTTATTTCACTTGACCTAGCGACCGTTGGTAAAAATATTTGAACTTGAGTCAATTGATACAAGCTCACTTGCTCCAACTGCTAGGACATTTCGTAAAACGGACATGGTGGTATTATTGCATATAACGTAGTATGCCGACACATTGGTCATAGACACTCAAAAGGCACACAAGAACAAGATGGGGAGTGGCAGTGTTGATATGCTATTTACGGCCAAGTGTTGAATTGACTGAGTTTCATTGGGCTGTACTGTAATAAATATGAAGAACAAATGGTTGGTGAACAAAATTAATTCAATTGCTTCTTTCTTCATCTGCAGACACTAGCTTTTAATACCACCATGTTACTTCTTCTTCTCTTTCCTTCTTTCGTTTACAAGGTAAAGATGCCTTGGCATATATATATATATATATATATATATATATATATATATATATATATATATATATATATATATATAATTTTACTCTGCAAATGAGATAGCAATCTATGACTTTCTCTCACTTGAGTCCCTACTAGGATTTTCAAGATGGTGCTCTCTTCCATTATTAACTTTTTTTCCCCCCTAATAGATTGTATTTGAGTTGAATGATTCATGTTTGAAAATAGGAATTAAATCAAGAATAGGTTTAGTTGATTGACTAATTAAAAATTGCAGCATTCAATGTTATTTTGTAAATTTACAGCTCCCAATTTATTATTAATTAAAATTATGCATCACTATCAAATATTTAATACCAAATTTCATTTAGCAACATGGTCCTCCTGAGACAGAGCCTTATGTGATTTCTGCTTTCATTTTTTAAATCATTGAGCCCTCCCAAACCATCCCATGTGAGGGAAGACCCCCCTTTGGGCCCCACAAAAGACACCCCCACCCCCACCCCCCACCTCTAATAATGTTCAAGATATACTAGAAGTAAATAAATGATAAATGTAAACAACTGTATTGTATAGATATGTATGTATGTCTTATTAATACAGGGCAGAAAGAAGCGGGAAGTTTGATGCTACACGTGATTATTTACTGCAAGTGGATTTCAATTGTAGATCGGATTGTATAACAATCTGCTAAACACATGTACATATGGATGTGTGTGTGATTATGTTTAAATCTACGGTTGAAGTTCGTTCAGTGTAAATAACGAAGTGTTGCATCTAATTATTCCGAAATAAGTTACTCCTTATGTGCCCAAAAAATGTTTGTCATTTCAAAATGATGAGGGTGTATAAATTGCAATTTTGACATTTTATCACTCTTAACTAATTGGAATATAATTAATGTAGAAATAATTAATTATAATGCTATTTTTTTTGGCTATAATCCTTATATTTGTTGATTTTTTTAATACACGCGCAACGACCGAAAACAACAATTCAAACAATTGGAGGGAAAAAAACCTCCATTAATTCATAGTTAAAATACTGCAAAAGGAAGAAGTTACATTTTAATCAACTCACCGGCCCATGTTTTCCGATCTCATTCCCGTTAGGAATTTTCACATTTTCCGACGGTAACAAGTCCGAGGTTGTTGCAAGAAATAGTAAGGTTTTTTTTTTTTTTTTTTTCTTTTTTTGCTTTTACTTATAATAAAAGTGACACTTATAAAAATGTGTACATTAATTATAAAAATTCTTGTGCAGAAGGGTTAATTAATCAACACCTCCTGCCTTTCTTGCACCCGAGTGAACCGGCTCCAACCGTAATGGTCCCCACTAGAGAAGACGGTCTAGCGCTCAAACTCGACGCCTTTGCGTAATTAGACGATGAACCCGCACCCGACCTCGTGAAGAATGCCCCGTTCAATAGCAAATCTCCTTCCGATCTCCAATTCCAGTTCTTCCATTTGCTCTGCGGTGCATCCTCGTGTTTCGTTACCTTCAAAATAATAAAAACAAAAAAATACAAATAAATTTTCGGTTTCGTTTTTTGTTCGATAAACATATATATATCTGAAAATATACAATTGGAGTACTCTAACATGATTGCAAAAGTATCGAAATCTCAACGAAATGAGAATTTATTCGTTCAAATATTAAAAAAGGTCAATTAATACGTAGGAAAACTATATATTCTTAGACTAAAATACCCTTTTCCAAAAGAAAGAGTGCTGGAAAGAGTTCATAAGGATAAAATCTAAAACTATATTATTAGACTATTAGTGCAGCACTAGAAAATTCTAAAGCAACAGATAAAATTGAAACAAAACAAATTCTCTAAATTAACAGATAATATGGAAACATAATATATAGAGTTACTACATATGGCATTTAATTAACTAATTAAATAAATAATAAATAAAAAAATAAAATAATTACCTCTTTGTTGTTTGCTCTGTCAGGAGCAAGAAACCTATTCCCTTGACTATTGATTGTAGGAGAAGCACTTCCTCCAATTGCATACATTTCCCAATGTGTGTAGTCATTATTCACCACATGGAAATACCCATGCCTACACCTGCACCAACATTAAATTCATCATTATTTTTCACATTTTCTTCAAATTAATTAAATTCAATTAGATTAAATCCCAATTTTTTTATAAATTAAAAAAAAAAAAAAACAAAATTTACCTAGGCATCCTCTGCACAAGGCCTTCACCAAAATGGTTAAAGGCAATAGTAACCTGCATATTCTTATCCTGAGTATAACTATCACTATGCCCTAGCAGCATAACCTTGTTGTGGTGTGTGAAGTAGTTGTTCGATATCGTAATCGCCGTCGACCCGTGTATGGCGTCGATCAGCCCGTCTCTGCAGTTCGACAGCGAGCAGTGGTCCACCCACACGTGGGACCCACCGAAGATCGACACGCCGTCCCCATCGGACAGCGTCCGCCACCCGTAGTGGTCCGGGGAGTCCCGGACGTACGCGTTCCCTCCCTGCTTGCAGTCGTGGATGTTCAGCCCGTGCACTATCACGTTCGTCACGTACTGGATGGTTATACATGGCCCCCCGGCGATGTGGACGCTGGCCCCCCGCCCGTCGATCGTCTTGAACGAGTTGAGCATCAACTCCTGCTTGAGCTTGATCACCATGTCCCGGGCGAACGTGATCCAGAGCGGCTCGCTCTGGATCACGCCGTACCGGAGTGTCCCGGGCTTCGGGTTGACCGCGTCGTCCCCGGAGTCCGTGACCGTGTAGAATTTACCGTCCCGGCCGCCGATGGCGTGCTTGCCGAACCCGATCGCGCAGTCGGCCAGGCGCTTGCGGTTCTTCTCCCAGTCCGGGTCGCACCGCCAGCAGTCGTCTATCGGGTTGCCGGTGTTGCACGACAGGAATCCTAAGCTCCGTCGTGAAACGTTTATTTGCCTGAAATTTAATTTATTAAAATTAACATTTAAACAAAATATATATATAATTTATATTTAGTAATTTAATTTGAATTAAACTTACTCATTAACTTGTTGTACTACAAGTTCAGGGTGTGGGAGTGGGGAAGAGAATGTGGGAGTAATAAGATGAATTAATATTGGAAGTAGCATGAGAATGAAAAAATGATTATTCATTTTTTTTTTCTTTATGTCTCCTATATTTTGAAAAAAAAATTGAGAGGAGAGAGAAACAATTTGGAGTTTGTGTTTTATGGTTAGAGTGAGAGAGTTGTTATATATATATATATATAGAGGGGAAAATGAAGAAGAATTGGTCCCACCTTCTTTCCATGATCTAAGGTTTTTGCATTTTTCTATGTATGGTGAAACTTTGAATTATTAAGAGTTATATAATAATTTACCAATAAAAAGTAATATAATATTTGAGATTTTTTTTAATGACGAATGAATCCGCAGCCAAGCATATATGTGCACTAGGTAAACCTACATCTCATATAGAAACTTGCAAATCATACGAAAGATGTCAACCACACTAAACTAATCATATGTGACAAATTCGACCTAGTGATCGTTGGCAAGGGAATTCGAGCTGACACAAGCTCATTTGATCCAACCGTTAAGATTGAGATTTCTCAACTATAGATGTATTTTCTTTTTCTTTTTGCTCTTTTAATCTTTGTGTGTAATCGATTTTGTCTGATTAATTAACCATGGTTGACGGTCCAAAATAAAATTACGAATGTCTTCTGAGTTCTAAGTAGAGTTCGTCTTTCTAATTTTAAAGATAAATTATGTCTTCCAGGACGCGTAGTAATTAAGTTCGAACTGATGGTACTCTTGTTAACATTTTTTTGACCTTTTAACCATTTGAAATAAATTAACTTAGAATATTTAGATAAGATTTTAGGTGGTATATCATATTAATTGTAATGCATGTGAGGGTCGAATAAATCTAAGTAATGGAATTGTTGTAGAATGAGAGATTTGTCGTCTAGTTTTATTTATTTACTTATTTTCATTTTTGTTGGAAGAGTTGTCAATATCGTTTATATAATTTATATTCGATTTGGTTAAGCTTTTATAAACGGTTAAAAAGAGTTTATAAGCTCTTTTAAAGTGTTTAATAATTTTTATAAAAAAATTAAGAAAAGCTGCTAGCGAGCTTTTAAGATTTTTTCTTAAAAGGTATTTATGTCCCACATTTATATTTAAGATATTATAATGAGTGAAAATAAGTAAATAACTTATAAGCTCATTATCCAAACATTTTAAAGATTAATTCAAAAAATAAGACACTAACAACTTATCAGACATTAGAGTTTATCACCTATTTTAGCCAAACGAGACCGAAGTTTTATTAAGCTGTTGAGATTAATAAATACAAAAGGGTTCATCTTAGTTTTTCTAATAATTTTTTTAGAATTACATTGATGTTATATATATATATATATATATATATATATATATATATATATATATATATATATATATATATGCCTAATAATAATTAATGTAATTAAATAATTATGAAACACGAAAAATAAAGTGAAAATTGGGTGAGGTATTTATTTATAAGTCATTCAAGAGATTCGAAATTCTACATATGAATTATTATGATAGGGTGACTATTTTTACAAGGGGTTCACATGTGTGCATGGTAAAAATTAAATGGCTACCTCACCGACACTGAATATTCTTTAGTTTGCTTACCAAGTAATTAATTTATAAGTTTTAAATTAATCCAATTACGTTTATAGATGAAATTCATTTTAAAAGTGAAAATTAGCAAAAGCTAATTATTTAATTAGTTTTTAATTTTAGGTATACTAACATCCATTGTTTTTTAAATACTGGTTTTGAGCATTTTAAAAAATATATTTATGCCGTAGAACTGTTTTAACAAGAAAAATATATATTCAATTTTGATCCAAATAGTAGTCAACGTAAATTCGTAATAACCTAAAAGTACTAACCGATTCATAGAGAAAATATAACTTAAGCATTATAAATTTACAAATTAAAAAGCATGATTATCTCTTTTGAAAAAGATGATTATCTCACCGTAATATATATATACATTGTGTTTGCAAAAGCTTCTAAAAATATATTCAGCTTTTTTTGTTCATAATATGTTTTAAAGTGTTTGCAAACTCGACTTTGACTTTTAATTCTCTTAAAATAAGCTATAATTTTAAAAGCAACCATGCACGGATCTGAATTTCAAGCATACTTGCAGCAATCTTGACTTCTACAAATTAAGCACTTAAAACTAACTTAACTCACAACTTCTATTTTTATAATAAGCTTTTACTAACTTAAATATTGACTATGGCTCTATCAATCCATTCTTGAACAACAATTATGGAACAATCATTGTAACACTATTATTCGAATCATATATCTCTAGTTATATTTAAATTATTACCAAGACTTTTTATATAACTGACTTTTTTCATAATTAAATAATTAAAAAAAATCCGATTGTTGAAGGATTCATGCCTACTTAATTAATTTATATTCCACATGCAAATAAATAAATAGATAAATTCCATAATCATGTGAGCTCCCTGTCCATAGGGCTCCAAAGTCGTACCCAAATGATTTTTTGTACACTTTGATAAGTGCAAAAATTCAACACTACAGTTTCATGCATGTGACCGACATTTTCTACATCCACTACTATAACTATAACAATATATGTGAAGTTGGTGTAGGGCCACATAATTTATTTTACTACTATTTATTTGTGTATAAATAATTTATTGCTCCTATAATTTTTAATAATTTAATTTTAATATAAAAAGTATAATTAAGTACTTGTAAATGAAGACTACTCAATTAGCAAACCCTCAATTAAAAAAACAAGGGTAAATTACAACCACCTCCTGAGGTACGGTCAAATTACGAAAACTCCCCTCTTGTTTGGGTAATTACAACCACCCCTCAACTATAAATCTTCGTACACGTTCACCCTTGCGGTTTCAAGTTTAGTGGAATCTTCGAGATTATATGGAATATTATCACTTTTGTACCCGCTTTATCCCATTCGAACTCTACATTTTGAAGCAAGATAATCATAATATGTGTTTTTTGTCTTGTATATATATCAGATTGTGGTGCATCAGAAACTGTATTTTTACACAAAACGAGTACAAACCAAAGCAAATTCTACGAAACATAGATAGTTATGTTGAATTTGACACCATAAGGGTGGAGTTGTAAGAAAAAATCACAGTCGAGGGATAAAAATAATTATCCAAACAAGATGATTTTTTTCGTAAATTGATCATACATCAGGAGTGGTTTTAATTTACCCAAAAAAAAAACACTAGAATTATACTTATATACTCCCTCCTTCCCTTAATATTTGACACTTTTTCAATTTTTTTCATATTTCAAATTATTTGTCATTTTACTATTCCAATGAATAATTAATTACATTTTTTCAATTTTGCCATTTCTCACTCATAATTAATTGAAATAGTTGTTTGAAAATCAATTAATAGTATGAGTATTTTAGTGATTTACTATACTTTTTGTTACTATCTATCCATATTTATTAAGTTTCTTAATACGTGTGCAACTAACAAAAGTGACAACTATTGAGGGAAGGAAGGAGTATTTATTTAGTCTACCCAATTTTTATTATTTAAAATGTTCATTCAAAGTATGAACTAATGCAAAAGAAAGTCCTAAAAGTTTTTATTTTTCTATCTTCTAGTTTTGTTATAAAAAAAGATCCTAAATTTTTTTCGGGGCAACAATCCAAAAAATCCGGGAGTCGTCATCCTTGGAACAATCATTGTTGTCATTAATTTCTTTGCATTATCTTTTATTTTAAAGTATATTCGCCAATTAATTATAAAATTATGACTCCGTCACTGATCATTAATATTGACATTCATTATAATAGTCAATGCCAAATATCAACTTTTGTAATGTAAGTTTGTGATACATGATATATGATATATCCCTATTTATTTATTTAGATAGTTTGTAATATAATGATTGAGAAAAAAAAAAGAATGTTTTAGTACTTTAATCGTGCTTAGATATGAATGAATTAATTAGTAACTGATTACTAATTAATTAAGAAATTAGAAGAGAGAAGCAAAAGCTCACATGGTTTATAACTGTCACAACCGGATAACCCGCTGTATTTGTTTTTTCTAAATAAAATTTAAATTTAAAGAGTCGTAATACAATTTATTCCGTAGGGTCCGTACTAAGGTCAATAAGATGACGTGGCACTTAACTGGGCCCTGCCACGTTACGCCCATGTGGCCTGTTTGCCATTTACCATATTTAATGGGCCAAAAAATTGAACAAATTCTAACCACACATTCTCCCATTGTAAAACTCTAACCATTGATTATTCACCCAAAATTAATAAATAAATTAAAAAAATAAAACTATTTGATTTAGGGAATTCTTACATTCTCTCATTCTTTCCTCACAAAAGATGAAAATTGGTGTTCCATTTTTCGATTTATGCCGATTTCGATTAAAATACTTTTCAAAATGTGGGACATGCTAACTCTTTTTCTGAATTACAAAAATTCTTATTTTTTCGTCGAATCAGAATATATATGAGATTTTGATTTTTAATCCAATTATAAAGTCGATAAATAACTTCAAAAAAGTTTCTGATTATGATTATCTATTTTATATTATAGGTGAGTAAAATAGAATGAAATTTTCAAATTCATTTTCTGATAAAAAAAAATTATGATTTTGGAACATATTTTGTCTTTCCAATTTTCTGGAACATAATTTGAATTAGTTATTCACTAAATAAAATTAGATATTTTTTTTCTTCTTGAAAAGTGCTCATTATATTCGATCAATCTGATTTCCACCCCTAACGCTCAATGTTGAAATGATTTTTACTAGCACAAAACACACCATTTTCATAACAAGTTTGATCTGAAATTGTAAAAATTCCCTCTTTTCAATTTTATAGATATCTACACTTAATTATCGTATCTCCTTTTGAAATTAAAATTGTGTTTGTTCAAAGATAAAATCAAAATTTAACATCTAATTATACATTGTTAGTTTTATAATCTTAATAGTAAAAATATTTTGGCAACAAAGTCTTTAGGATAAGGATAAAAACATTAGCCAAATGATCAAATAATTTGATTATTACATTACATGTGCGTAAGGAAGGCCATGTTACTCAATCATAGAGGAAATCAAATAATGCCCTAAACCAAACATGCCAATTTAAATTAAATTTAAGTGCACTTTGATTGGCTGTCTTTGCTTGTACCTTTCATTTACCAAAACATGGTACGGTGTATACGGTGCATCACCACGTGATCCCATTTTTTCAGGTCATTGGGGAAAAATCCTAATTACTTGTTTTGTGGCGGCTCAAATTCAATTAGTTTGAGCACTTATCATTATATTTTATTAATGGGGAAATGTTCGATATCTCTATAATATGGAAATTATTTTTAACCGGACACCATTGATTTTAAGGTAAATTTCACTTTTTCCCCTTGTACTTTGGCCAGATTTTATACACGTTGAACGATTGTTTGCTTATTCATTCTCTCTCACATGAGTCACATCCACCAAATATGACTACAGCTAAAATTATCGGAAAGTTTTTTTTATTAAAAATAAAAAAAATGAATAATACTAAATACATTATAAATAATGTTATATATTAAATTACGCAAGGAAGGGGTATTTTCGGTAGAAAAAGTGAAACGAAGTTTTCATTTCACAGAAAATGAATTTTGGAGTGGACTTAGAGGGTGTTTGGCTAAGCTTATAAGATGTTAAAAGGAGCTTATAAGATGTTTAAGAGCTTATAAGCTCTTCCAAAGTGTTTGATAATTTTTTAGAAAAAGATCTTAATTTATTTTTAAAATAAGCTGTTGGAGAGCAAATAAGTTCTTTTTAAATAAGTACCTCTACCTCACTTTTTTATTTAAGATCTTTTAATGAGTAAAAATAGGAAATAAGCCCATTATCCAAACACTCTAAAAATTAATCTTAAAAATAAGATGTAACAGCTTATCAGCTCTTAAAACATCTTATGAGACGTAAGAGCTTATCAGCTGTTTAAAATAAGTTTAGCCAAACACCCTCTTAGATATATACTTCTATTTCTTTGCGGTTTTGGGGGCTTATTGCTAAAGTCCCATTACTTAATTTACTCGACAACTAACATTAATATTCTTTGGCTTAAAACATTGTTAATTCTAATTCAATCTGTAATTCAGCATAAATTACGTGAAGTTACAACATTGTTAATTCTAATTCAATCTGTAATTCAGCACAATTTACGTACATTATATAGTCTTTGATGAAAAATATTCAACTGATTTTTTAGTCGTTGACATTTGTTTTTACAAAGAAATTGATACATGCTGATATTCAATTATTTAAATATTGAATTCAATTATTTAAACAGGAGACAGATCGCACAACAATATTAATAATATTAATCTATTTATTGTAAAGATATTAATAATATTAATCTACAGTAGTATATGATAATTTTTTTGCAAGAAAAGTAGCCTACTTGAGCAAACAATGTGGTGAATTCCATGACCTATGCTTCTCAGGAACAGCCACGAAATGACGAAACTAACCCTGTGGAACTTATGCGACGTATGATCTGAGAGATACTATAACTCACTCGGTTTCTATCTTTGCGTAAAATCTCTACTCTCTCCTGTTTTTCCGATGCATAATACAATCCAAGTTGTCTTGAATTTCTCCTAATAATAAAATTTAATCCTGCAGAATCGAAACACAAGTTGAACGAACCGAAAATGATATTTATTGTTATTAATAAATAAAGGGCAAATTACGGCCAACCTCCCGAGTTATGGTCAAATTACGAAAACCCCCCTCCTGTTTGGGTAATTACAGCCACCCCCTTAACTATGTATTATCTTACTAAAATACCCCTCCAGAGGTAAATTTATGGATGTAAAACCGAACTGAAATTTCGGTACGCCAATATTTCATACCGTTTACCGAACTGAGAATATACGATTTGGTTTGGTAAATAACCAAATTACATAAATTTTATGTAAAAATATTTAAAAGGAGGGGGTGGCTTAATTACCCAAACAAGAGGGGTCTTTTCGTAATTTGGAAATACCTCAAGGGGGTGGCCACAATTTGCCCAGAAATAAATGCGAAAAAATAGTACCTTGTCGATATTTTTTTCCAGACGCAGACTACTTCTTCCATTACTGTGATTATCTGATGTTTCATGGTTTTCTTCTGAATTAGCACTAGTACCATTTACAGCAAATCCACTAATATCGGAGCTCGATTCTTCATCCACTTCTCGATTTGTTATTCCTTCTTCTAATTCCGCTACAGCTTTCCTTTCCTCTTCCTCTCTTTGCTTTCTTTTCCGAGCTTCTTGTTCCTTTAGTTGCTTAAACCTTGACAAAAGAAAAAAAAAAAACGACTACCTTAAAAATACGATCTTTACCATAAATTAATTAGGAATAAAATACTCCGCCCAAGTGCTTAATTAATAACCTTTCACCCGGACGAGGCCCTTCTGAAGTTAATTTCTCGTCTTTTTTATTATCCAATACTTTGGCTGCTATCGGTGCTTCAGAAACGGACTCGAGAATTCGGGGTTTCTCTTTCTTGATAATAATATCATCGTCACTCAATTTCTTGATCGGACTCTTTGCACCGCCTAATTTCCGAAGCCACACTTGTTGAGCCGTACTTAGTATGTTGTTTGTAAACCTGCAATAAAAATGTACCCGAACAATCAAGAATCCCGCAAGATTAATAAAAAAAAGACGAGTTAATTGATGGGCTTTTTACCAGTAAATGCTTAAACCGGATGGAACCGATAAAGCAAAATAACCGATCATCAACGGTAGCAATTTGGTTATTGCCTGTGAAGTCTTCACATTTGGATCGTTACTCTGCTACAAACCGAATCGAGCAAAAGATTTAGAAAAATCCGTAGCTCTCAATTTGAGCTTATTTTATATGAGTTATTTACGGAATTATTTGAAAGTCGAGACGTAAACAAGAGAAAACCTGTGGGGGTTGCATGATCTGTATAGAGACGTACTGACTGATAACAAGAAGCACCGGCAAGACAAGGTATGCCAAAGTATCGGACCATCCAAGCGGAGGATGACCATCCTAAAAACGAAGAAAAACGAAGACGACAAAAGTACGAATCAAGAATACAAGATAGGACTCACAAGGTCTTAACGAGCGTAATTATGCTCAAAGACCGAAACTTTTGCTTGTTGATTAATTTATACAATCGAATTAGCAATTATAGACGGAATGGAGAAGGTTAAAAAAGTAAAAAATTCTTACGATGAATGGGAAAAGCCAAGAGGTACCACTGCCGGTTTGTCGAGCGGCGATAGTTGTGGGACCCGATAGCGAGGGTATCCAGAAAAAGCCTTCGGTCAAAAGTCCCTTCGTGTTCAAACGAGAAGCCGAATTAGATATTAAATATATTTTTGAAAAAAATATATATAAGGGAAGTGTGGACGGTAGTAAGGTACGCGTGTTTACCTCATCGGCCACATTTGAAAGAGCTCTGTAAAGCCCGATCCATATGGGAATGGTGGCGAGTGTAGGAAGACATCCTGATACAGAACAAAAACGCGTCGACAGAAATAAAGATTCATTATTTTCTCAATTATAAGGAATAGTGAAAATCATAAGGAAGTCAACTTTGACATAATCGAAATATTTCAAATCGTATGATACGACCGTTTCCCCCCTCAACATTTATGTTTCCTTCAAAAAAATCGGCAAACGAAAGGGATTTGATACCTGCTAGTGGATTTATGCCAGCTAGTTTGTACAACCGAGCCGTTTCGAGTTGAATTCTCTCCTGTAAAGAACAGTCGTATATAAGAAACGGAATGTAGGAACGTCAAAGGCTGAAATATTACAAATTTTCTAAGGCCTCGCTTGGTTGCCAAGATAAGATTAGCCAAGATAAGATAAATAATCTAATGAAACCTAATTTATTATGGGATCTTCAATGATCCAATAAAAAACATGCCTAGAAGACAAGATAAGCCATGATAACATAATATTTGCGGGTCGACTCGGTAAGTTATTGGGAATACCGAACATCAAACAAAGTCGAATTATTTAGTCAAATCATAGCTAATCTCCCCAACCAAACGAGGCCTAGATAGATAATCAATACGATGAGATATGATTAACTAATAAAATAATGCAGTAGATTCCCGATTCTCCGCAAGAAAATCGAATATCGAATATGTAAATGAGAAAACAAGAATAGTAAGATGGAGAAAAGAGTGACCTGATCGCCCGCATACCGTTCCTGGATAGCTTTAATTTGAGGTGTCAAAGATTGCATCGACATTGCTGATTCCACCTAATACCGCAACTTGTGAGACACTTATTTAAATTTTAAATCACGTAAGATAACTCGAAGACTTAAACTATACGCATATGCAAAGTTAAATACCTGCTTCTTTGTCAACGGAAAAGTGGCAGCTTTAACAAGTATAGTCAGTAATATGATTGCGAAGCCGTAAGAATAGGGTACGTGCAGAGTGGAAAGTCCGTCTTTAAGAACCTGAAAACAGCTGAAAAAATTCAAAAAATCCACCTGAACGAATCGACTTCTAGAAATTAAAATTTACGTTTCTCTGTTCTCTAATCCTCAAGGATGCAAAGTTAAACAAAACACTAGAAGAACATCATTGAAAAACGTAATCTATGACGACATTTTGCACACACGAACGTCGAAACTTATGTGCCATCGATCATCGTAATTTGTGCATCAATTCGTACATCAAGGTCATGTTAGCCAAGTACTTATTAATATCGGTAATCAAATTTCGGACTTCTGTAAGTTGTTCTAATCTCGATACTATACGAAAACAGTAACCTAAAAATTCTCAACAACAAAGATCATTTCGGACAATTCACATACAAACATCAATACAAACAAGACAAAAATATATATTAAAAAATAAATAAATAAAAATACATCTTCCCACTTGTATAGATTCTTGAAATTACAAAAAAAAAAAAATCAAATCTTAAAAAAAACAGACCTTGAGAACAGCTTCCATGGCGTTAGTAATCCCAGAAAGCCAATCACTGTTCTGCTTAGTTGTACCAACTGCATCAACTGTGTCCGAAGAAGTGACTGCCGCGTCAGCAATAGTGTAGAGAAACCCTTCGACCCGGCCGAATAAATCTCGAATTACCAGCTCGGCATTTTCCGGGTCGGGTGTTGGAACCTGGTTCAAACCGAACCTAGCCACACCAAGATTGCCCCTCCTCAAAAGGGGTGTCTGAATCTTGAAATTGGTGTAATGGGTTCTGTCTGAAATTGGGTTTAGAGGTGTTCTTGTTCTGCTTGGGAATGGAGATATCACTGTATTTGGTCCGATTGAATAAATAAAAGTTGACATCTTTTTTTTCTTCTTCTTCTTCTTCTTTCTTCTTCTTTCTTCTTCTTCCTATTTTGTATGTATTTACAAAGCTGGGAATTGTGGTTAGGTTTAAGAGTTGTTGTGTTTATCGTTTTGGGGGTTTACAATAAGAAGTGAGGAAATTGAAATTTAAAAGGGCTTTTTCCTTTATAAATAATATAAATATCTGCTTACCAAATTGTTGAAGAAAATATATATTTGGATTTTTTTTTTTTTAATTTTATTTTACAAGGAGCCTTTTTGCAGCAAAGTCCTAATGAAATCAACCGTATATTTCGAAAATGAGAATACAAGATGTTGGAGGAAATACCTAAATACTAAAAGTGTAGTCGTATATTTATAAATATGCGAAATATAAGTATTTATTTATATTTAAATTATTTATATATATATTTTCCTAATTCCAGAATAATTTTTTTATACCAACAATCAGTTCACAATCGATCAATAAACAATGTAAATAATTATGGAATCAATAAAAATATTTGAATTTGAAAATTTGCTATTCAAACATGTTTATAACTTTTCAGAAATTACAAAATAGGTCTATAATATGTCCTCGAGTGTCGGACATGAAACGTGTCTTGACTCTCGAACGTGGAAACCTTATGAAGTTGAAGTTCCGTGGACATGGCACAAATCCCGTTCAAATGACAGAGTTTTACCATTTACAAGTATATGTACAACTATGACTGAAAAAATCGAAAGAATCGAATCAAAATTAAGAATTAACACTTTTGAATAAATTTTTTTTGAAGTGGCAAATAATACAGATTTCATTCAAAGAAAATTGAAAAATAGAATATCGGAAATTTTCAAAATTCGGAATAAAGACATTATTCTGGAATCGTATTTGTTTTAGATCTGCGAAACTCAAAACGATCGTTTCAATTTCACCTTTACCGGATATAAGTAGACTTTTAGGGCTTTGTTGTGAGTTCATTTGATATATATATATATATATATATATATATATCCAACAATAAATCTTTATCGAACGTATTTTTTTATTTTTTCGAGTCTTGTATAAATATGACCATTCAATTTGATCAGTTGTTTTCTTTCAAATTAAAAGTGTCCATGTAGTTGCAATTTTACTAGAGAAAAAATAAATTAAAATTAATTTACTCTAAAAACAAATTCAATTAAGAAATCATCAATATTTACACTGCTTCTTAAATTCTCTTAGTCTTTTATTTTCTATAATTGATTTGTGCGTGGGATGATTTTTACTATACAGATTGCTCATATATAAAAAAAGACAAGAAGTGTGATTAAAGGATTGTAAAACGGGATATGGGTATCAAAACCTAAAAGAGACACGCTTTCTCTAATTATAAATTTCATATTGTCCACTAATTTTTTTTTTATTCATTCATTAGATGCTATGTTGCACGGACACGGATATGCGGATACGGCGATACGGCATTTTCAAAAAAACTAGGATACAGACATGTGAGGATACGCGTAAATATAAAAATATAGGGGTATATTTATAAATTATAAAAATACAGGGGTACATTTATAAGCAAAAAAACATTCATAAGTTGCCAATCTAGGGGTGAAAATCGGACGGAATGGATCAAAATTGGTTTTTTCGGAAATTTTCAAAAAAAATTCGAAAGTTAAAAATATGTTCTTATTTCCGTTCCAAAAAAATCGGAATTTCAAAATCCATTCCAATTTCGGAATACCTCAGAATCGGTGGAAGTTCGGAAATTTCAAAAATTGCATTAATTGTTAAAATTTTGTTCCAAAATCGGAAATAATGGTAATTTCTAGAATTTTTTTTCTAATATTTTCGTAATTTTCCAGCAAAATGCAAGAATCTAAGTCAAATATGAATAAGATAAAATGTAAACTCTTGTGAAAACAACATAATCAGTTTATCAAAGCAAACATAGTTCTTGCAAATAATGAATAGAAAAACAATTCTCTCTATATATATATATATATATATATATATATATATATATATATATATATATATATATATATATATATATATATATATATTATATTTCGGAAATAGAATCGGATCGGAAATCGGAATTTCTAATAATTTTATATCTAATTCCAATTCCGTTCCAAAAATAATCGAAAAAATTGGAAATCGGAATATCGGAAATCGAAATGAAAAAAAGGGTTCCAAATTCGGATATTTTCGGATCGAAATTAGTGGAATTCGGAAATTCCGTTCCAATTTCCACCCATATATATATATATATTGTATTGATTGGTGTGAAAAAGGGAAAAGAAACGCGAAGGGGCTGGGGTAGGCCCATGGTGATATCTGCAGTGGAGCAGTGGAGAGTATACACGGTCACGGGGCGGGGCGGGTCCGGGTCCACCTAGACACGGTCATGGGCCGGTTCACACCGGTTCACGGTTCACTTTTTCTGGAACCGGAACCGGCCCGTAATATGCACGGTTCGGCGGGCCGGGTCGGCCCGCCGGTTCAATCCGGTTCCGGGCCTATCCGGGCCGGTTCCGGGTCGGCCCGGAAATTTTGAATTTTTTTTTTTTTTTTTTTAAATATTTGATGAATAAATAAATTAAAAGAAATACTTTTAAATAGAAAAAGGAAAAGGAAATAAATGAAAAGACTTGAACTTAATTTTAAATTCAAAATTTTAAAAATTTCGAATTTAAAATAAAGTTGCCTACGTATCCATTACGAAATCAATTGTTCCCTTAAAATATTTTTTTCTCTTTCAAAAATACTTCTAGTGGTGCGTGTAGTGGTTGATCTAGGTTGACGAGTGCAATTAGGACCATACATCCCTTTAAATTCATTCACTATGCAATCATTATCGGCAAAACCAAATGAAAGGTGACCCATAGCAATAACCATAGCCCACCCTTCCTTTTCTTTTTGTTTCGAATATTTAAATAAAGAAGAATCGTTACCTCCCTGTGAAGATCCGGTTTGCAATTGAGTTTGACTTTTGTCGATGCCTAGAGCTTTGGGATGATTATTCCTCAAGTGCCGCCAATAAGATCCATATCCATCTCTTTTTTTGAAGGCGTAGTTTGTCTACACAAATTAAAAAAGAAATATAAAATTAGCTTACGAATATTAAAACTAGAAAAATATTTTTTTTGATACTAATGGACTTACCTTGCAATAATTGCATTGAGCTTGACAAGTTCCGTCCGCCTTCTCAATTTTTTTATAATGCAACCTCCAAATGTCGGATTTAGAAACATCATCACCGGTCCCTTTGGTGGTTGATGATTGAGATGGCCGCTTAGTACTAGCCCTAGGAACCGAACCCCCGATGGTTATGGCGGTGGCATTTTCTCCGGCTCATCATCGTCGAGTATGTTGGTGTAGTCGCCCAACTCGGGAATTATCGGTAGGTGGTCGGTGTAGGTATTGGGAATTATTGATGGAATATCATGTTCCCAAGAACCATCATAGTTGTAGTCCATTTCGGGAGGAACTACGGATTTTCCCTTTCCTTTTCCGCTACGACGTGAACTTGAAGACATTTTTTCACTAAAAATAAAAACAATTTTTTGTTTTTTTTTTCTAACAATTGAAGAGAAATTCAGAAATGCAATACAATTTTTTTTTGATTTTTTTTACTAACAATTGAAGAGAAATTTGAAAATGCAAAGGAACTTTTTTTTTTGACTTAGAACCGAAGAGAATTCGAGATGCAAAACTAAAGAGAGAATTGAACTTTACTAAAATTTGATATAATGTGAGTAGAGAGAATT
>NW_012193677.1:1049095-1082546 GCF_000504015.1 Erythranthe guttata | reverse complement strand
TATAAAATAAATAATTAGATTTTGCAATGTAATTTCCAAAAATATTCTACAAGAAGCTAAATTAGCATAAAAACAGGAAAAGAAAATAGTTTCAGAAATTAAAATAAAAAACAATAAACAACAACTATTAAAATAAAATTAAGACAAGAGTTTCAAATAAAAAAAGAGTCTACAAATAACTAAAATAACAATAAACTACAGCTAATAAACTAATTAACGCAATAGTTTCAAAAATTAAAATAAAAGTCTACATCTTGATCACCTTCTTCTTCTTCTTCTTCTTCTCCTTCTCCTCCTCCTCCTCCTTCTTCTTCTTCTCCTCCTCCTCCTTCTTCTTCTTCTCATACTCATCATCATCCTCATACTCAGACTCATCATCATCCTCATACTCAGACTCATCATCATCCTCATACTCCTCCTCCTCCTCTGTCATCTGCTCCTCCTCCTCCTGTGTCGTCTCCTCATCCGCCGGCTTTGGGTCGGACCCTGTCGGAATCGGAGCCGAGGAAGCCGAAAGGGTGCGGCTCCTAGAAAGGCTCCCGCTGCTGCTACCTATAAAGCAAATAAAAATAAAGAATTTATATATATAATATTGTTTTTACTTTTTTTTTGGAAAAGCATTAATACCAGAAATGACGTTTTGGGCAAAGCTCGTAACCCAAAAAAGAATTAAATGAAATAAAAATAAATAACTTATTTATATTTATTTTTTACTTTTTCTTTTTTGGAAAATTAATTAATACCAAAAAGGGGTTTTTGGCAAAACTCGAAATCTGAAAAAGTTGTAAAATAAAATAAAAATAAAGAACTTATTTATATCAATTTCTTTTACTTTTTTTTGAAAATAATTAATACAAAAAAAAGAGGATATTTGGCAAAGCTCGAAACCCGAAAAAAATAAAACTAAAAATAAAGATATCATTAATTAATTAATTCATTAGCTTTTAACTTTTTTTTTTTGGAAAAAAATAATACCAAAAAGAGGTCATTATATTATAAAATAATTTACCAACTGATCTAAAGGCTTTTGTCAAAGATCGAATTCCTAAATGCTTCGACATAGTGAAAAGAGAGAGAGAGAGAATAGTAAATAGTAAAAATGCAGTTTAATAAAATTGAAAATTCACACAAGTATGGAGTTTCACTTGTCATGCATAAATAGAAGTTTAAGTGTGGAACCCGCAAAAATAATATTGTTCTCAAATTTTATTAGAAAGAGAGAATCGGAGCGTTAAATTTATGTTATTAAAAATGATAACAATAATGTTATAATATATTCTAAAGTCTTATCAAATATTCAATAAACTATACATTTGTTAACCCAATTTTGAAATAGTGGAATAGTTGAGGTTATTTAGATGTCTTCTAATAATATAATACTTTAAATTGAAAATATATAGATTAATTTTGGTTGAGTGTAACAAATATAAAATAAATAACTAGATTTTGCAATGTAATTTCCAAAAATATTCTACAACATTAATAAAAAGGAGTTTTTGTGCTTAATTTCTCAATCAATCATCTTTATTATTCTAGGTTTTGGGGTTATATCTCTTTCACCAATAAGCCCATCCCTTTAATATTTATTATACATAAAGGAAATATTCATGTATATGCCAATATTACCCTCAACGATTTATACCCAATTCTTAATTGTAACCCCAATTTAATTAATTTTGTCCACAAAATTCAATTTTAACCACAAAAATTCAATTTTGACTTTTTTTTTTCAATTTTGTTTTTTTTGCCGCCAGATTCTGGCGTTGACGGGCGATCAACGCGGGTCTCCAACGTTGACTGCATACTTTAACATGCTCCAATTTCATCCTTAACTTAATTTAACCTCAATTTGGCCCCAAATTTCACAAATTATTCAATTTTGACCAAAAACCTTTTTTTTTCAAAAAAAACTTTTTTTGCCGCCGGATTCCGGCGTTGACTTTTCAAATTTTTTTTTCGCCAGTCTCCGGCGTTGACTTTTTTTTAGTGTTTTTTTAAGTTTTTTATTTCTTTCTTTTTTTTTCTTTTTTGTTTTGTTTGTTTTTTAGTTTTACGTCCGCAGCTAAACGTTGACCGTAATTGTGTGTCACTGACAGTAAATTAACGTAATTATACGTTACGTCAATGATAGTTAATTAACGTGATTGTACTGCCTTTGACAATACATTTATGTAATTGTGCTGCCTTTGATAGTAAATTAATGTAATATTATTATTTTTTATTTTTTGTTATTTTTTGTTATTTTTTTTGATTTGTTGACAAGTCAACATAATTATATTACTGTCGTTGACAATAAAATAACTATAAACACAATAATATTACTGTCAACATCAATATTATTATTTTTTTGGGTTTTTTGTTTTGTTTGAGTTATTGACGGAGTAACGTAATAATATTACTGTCTATTATTGTAATATTACTGTAAACACAATAATAATATTACTGTTGTTATAGTAATATTGCTGTCAACCACATCAATATTATTATTTTGTTTGGATTTTTTTGTTTGTTTGAGTTATCACGGAGTAACGTAATAATATTACTGTCTATTATTGTAAGATTACTGTGGTTGATGGCAATATTACTTTTGTTATTGTAATATTACTGTTGTTATTGTAATATTAATTCTTTTGGCTTTTTATTATGTTTAAATTTGTTGAACGGTCAACATTGTAATATTACTCTATTACACAACAATAATGAGTTTTGTTGTGTTTAATATTACTGTGCTAGAGATTAATATAGCAATATAACTGTGTTAAACTGTAGTTTAGTTAATTTTACTGTGTTTAACATTAATATGGTTAATATTACTGTTAATTACAACAATATTGATGTTTAAACAGAAAAAAAGATGTTACATAAAGAAATAAGAAAATTCGAAAAAGCCGCAGGTCAGCGCTGGAAATCGGTGGCGGAAAAATCAGGAGAAAAACAAAAGTGACTGCCGGTCAACGCTAGAAATTTTGGGGTGAATGTATAATTTTTGAAATTTATGATTAAGAGGGTATTTATGACTTTTCAAGATGAAAACACACACCCCCTAGTCGCATAAGTGGCGAGTGCATTGCACGATCATGGATTAGGGGGTTTCATGTCGTTGACTAAATTTTGTAGGGGGGTAAACGCTAATAATTTTAACTCAAGGACTTTTCCGACAATTAGACTTAACACAAGGGTACCGCTTGATAAAACCTCATTAATATTTCCATGTTATGTACAAGTGTGGGCTTATGATAAAATGTATTAGATATATCAGTAAATATTCTAGTAGGTGTTTGATGCTTTTTCAGTTTTTTTTCTTTTCGTTTTAGATAGGAAAGGGGAGACGCGGACTAGTCGTTCTCTTAACACGAATTTCACGATCTCTTCCCTAATGAGGTGCAAAAATATTCCGATCGTGTCGCCTATGGGATACAACAACCCAGCCTATCTCTCTGCTGTCACTTCACCGAAATTGCACGTTCAAGTGAAGTAGAAACTTACACCCGACACACAACAAGTGCTCAACATATAATATGTAGGATATTTAGAAATTTATTTTTTATTCTCTTCTCTCATCTACTTGCAAAGCCACAATATCCCCTTTATATGATGTATAATAGGTTTAAACTATGCTACACCGGGTGAAATACACTGGGTAGATCTTCATTATTCATATACGCACAAACATATACACACCCACATTGGTGTGTGTAGATCGACGGTAAAAAATCACTCGGTGTAACCTTCACCGGGTGTAGCATAGAAATAACCTGTATAATATGAACCCCATAAAACTTCAATTTAATATATAACTTATGGTGTTTTATGTAGGAGAATAATGGATTTGAAAGTTTCAAAATAGTGGTTTAATGATCCTCATAAAAGTGGTCAAAGTCATTATTATATTTTATAATAAAATATATTATTTTATTAAAATTACCCAACATAGAGTATACCAAAAACACCATCAAAACATATTGTCTTCTCACGAGAGAAAACAACACATATCTCTTAGAAGCTCACACCTCTGTTTCACCATCAAGGTTGATTGGCTAGACTTTGGTATTTGAAGCACTCTTCCTCCGGTTGTTTTCTTTTCTTCGGTTAATAAGTAAGAAATCTTGATTTCTTGCTGCAATTAAAGGATGTCAATAGTATCAAAAGAATTTTCAAAATTTCTTAAACGACTTAGAAATTTTTTTGAGAAAAGTTGTCTTGATTGTTAATTTCTTGTTCTTGCATGCATTATTTATGTTGGTAGGGTAGATACAAGTTTTATTGGCCAAAATCAAAAAGAATTTCGGATTTCGAAAGGGTATTGCAAGAAAAATGATTTGTTGAACTTTTACGGGGTTGCATGTGTAGATCTAAAGATTTTTGGGCCAAATCTGTAATTTTCAACAAGTCAGTCCTAAATATGTTTTCAAATCTTTTTTTCAACATTTGTTGAGTAAAAATTTCGGATTTGAAAAGGCTGTGCAAGAAAATTTGATTTTTGAACTTCTAGTGGTTGTGCATGTATAGATGTAGAAATTTTGGGGTAAGATATGTAATTTTTGAAATTTCTACCTCAAGTAAGTTTCTAATTTGTTTTCTGCCCATATTAAAATAAAATTTCAGATGGTAGAATTTTTTCATGAAAAATCGAATTTTTAACTTTTAGTGTGTTTGCATGTGTAAATCTTGAAACGTTTGGGTCAAAATTGTAATTTCCGAAAAAATAGTGACTTCTAAATTTGGGAATCTGTTTTCCAGCAAGTATTAAATGAGGGGAAAGTTTTCTTTATGAAGGATTCAAATTTAATTAAGGTTATACTAGAGTTTTGGATTTTTAGAAGAAAAAGGGATTTTTCTGGTTTTTAATTCCAAAGGAAATTTGAAACTTGACGAAATTTTAAAATAATTTTAGAAACTAAATCTTGTGTCCGTTAAGAACTCTAGGATCTAATTTGGGAGTTTTTAGAAGTGGTTTTCTATTATTTCGAAATTAGGAAAATATGATGCCATTTATTATGTTTTGTGCTTTAATTTCCATGTATTTGAATAACTGATTATGATTTATGAAACTTGGGATTGTGTACCTTAATTTACTGCATGGATGTGCTAATTGCTGCAGGAATTCATTTGGAATGAAATTATTACGTAGAATTGGTAATAAGTTCATTAAATGAAAGATAAAGATGACCCTTGCTTTTCAAGTATGATTTGTGTTTGCTGCATATATGTGAGTGTGCTGAATGTGTATGTGTGTGTGTGCCATGTGTGGCTCTATGTGTTTATGTGTGAATGTGGGAATTTTTGCGTAAGTTATAAATATGTGGTATGTTGTGATATTTGTGTGATTATATGGCACTTGATTGATATTTATGATGTTATATGTGGATTATATAATTGTTGTAAGCATGATGTTGAAAAAGATGCATTTCACGGTTTTTAAATTTGAAAGATTAATGGAATGCCGGATATCAAACAACTCGGATATAGATGGCCAGTATCCAAATAGGATGAAATGTGTGGTCTGATTCCACTAGTGAAAACGGGCTCGTAATAGGTTTATTATTCAGGTACAAAAATTAATCTTTCATGGATGCGATAAAACAATAAATGTGTTTTTCACGATTTTCATAAAAAGAACATTTTAGTCATTTTGCATAAGTAAGGGTTTATGTGTAAAGGATGTGTTGAATTATGTGATTAATGTTGAACTTTAATTTGGCAAAGAAGAGCAAGATATGTAATAAGAAGAATAAAGACAGAAATACTTGAACTCAAAAATTGGCTACGAATTGAATAATTATTATATGCTGATATGCTGCCTTATATAGGCATACACACATAGAATTCCACTAACAAACTAATCTCTAGAAAATAGGAGATATAACTGACTTGCTAATGACTTGGTAAAAAACTAACAAACTCTAGACTTAGTCAAAATGCATGTGCTGCATGTTGTAATTTAACACTTCCCCTCAACATCAGCACTCATTTTCATCAAACCGAGCTGATGACATAAGCTTGTAAGTTGGTTGCTATTCAAGCCTTTCGGGAACAAGTCTGCCACTTGATTCTTTGTCTCTATATACTCCAACTTAATTTCTTCTTGAAGAACTTTCTCCGTGATGAAATTATACTGTACCGCTACGTGCTTCGTTCTAGCATGAAAGACTGGATTTTCCGCCAAACGTATTGCCGACTGGTTATCGCACAATAAGGAAACCATATAATCTAAGGGTTGATGCAGCTCATTCAATAAATATATGAGCCAAGTACTCTCTTGTGCCGCCATTGCCGCAGCCCGATATTCCGCTTCGGTTGTCGACAAATAAACAGTAGGCTGCCTTTTGCTACACCAAGAAATTGCTCCGGACCCAAGCATAAAGACGTATCCAGTAGTTGAGCGTCGAGTATCATGGTCCCCAGCATAGTCGGCATCACAGTAACCAAATAACTTGCAATCTCCACCTTTCTTATATAAAATACCATGACCAAGTGTGGTTTTCACGTACCTCATAATTCGCCGAACAGCTTCGAGATGGGGTTTCTTTGGATTTTGCATGTACCGACTCATCACGCCAACAACATAAGAGATATCGGGCCTTGTTATAGTTAAGTAAATCAGGCTACCCACCAGTTTCCGATACATCGTTGTATCTTCCAAATCACTTCCTTCATGAGCACACATTTTGGCATTTGGCTCCATAGGTGTCGAAATTGGCTTACTGTTAACCATTCCAAATTTCTGCAGCAACTCCCTAGAATATTTTTGTTGGTGGAGAAATATTCCTTCTTGAGAATACTCAATCTCTAAACCAAGAAAATGCTTGAGTTTGCCAAGTTCCTTCATTTGGAAACGAACAGATATGTTCTCCTTTGTTCGTTGAATTTCTTCTTCGCAATCACCTGTTACAATTAAATCATCCACGTATACTAGCACAATAGCTAGTCTCGATCCACTAACTTTAACGAATAAATTAGAATCAGCCGATGTTACTGAATAGCCACTATGAGTAAGAAATTCAGCAATCTTACCATACCACGCTCTTGGAGCTTGTTTCAAACCGTAGAGCGCTTTACGTAGTTTGCACACATATTCAGGATGATCCCGACTTTGGAAACCCAATGGTTGATTCATGTATATCTCCCGATCCAACTCCCCGTGCAAAAATGCATTCTTTACATCCATCTGCCACAATTTCCAATTTTTATTTGCAGCAAGTGCAAGTAAGACTCGAACGGTTGTAAGTTTTGCGACTGGACTAAACGTTTCATCATAGTCTAGTCCATATTGTTGAGAGAATCTTCGAGCTACCAATCGAGCCTTGTACCTCTCGATCGATCCATTTGCGTACCGTTTTATTTTGTACACCCACTTGCAAGAAATAGGCTGCACTTCTCTTGGTTGTGGTACGAGCTCCCAAGTTTGATTGCGTTCTAAAGCACCAATTTCTTCTTTCATAGCTTTATTCCATTCGAGGTTTTGAGATGCTTCCTCAAACATCTCAGGTTCTTTAGCATCTTTTTCTTCTACAATGGCAGCAGTGGCATATTTAGGATTCGTCTTTCTAGCTCGTGTTGATCTTCTTAGCGAAATTGGCGTTTCTCCTCCGCTAGATTCAACCTCTTCTCTTGGTTGTTCATAAACACCAGTTTGCCAAGGATTTTGAGCTACGACTTCTTCACCATCACCATCATCATTTGAAGCATCATCTACACTAAGTTGAATCTGGGTTGATTCCAACTTATCTTCAAAATTATTTGAATCGGGTAATATTTCCTTTTCCGAAGACCACCAAGAAGAAGCTTCGTCAAACACCACATTTCGAGATGTGTAGCATTTTCTTGTTGTAGGATCACAACATTTCCACCCTTTTCGTTGACTATCATAACCGACAAAAATACACCTGACTGCTTTCTTGTCCATCTTGTTACGTAAATGATTAGGAACAAATACATAACACACGCAACCAAAAACTCGAAAATAGCTAACTGTAGGTTTCATATTCCATAATTTTTCAAAGGGTGAAAGAAAGTATAACCTTTGTTGGGGCTGCCGATTAATTACAAATGCAGCCGTCGCCTTTGCTTCCGCCCAAAAATGACCAGGAACATTTTTCGCGTGAAGCATGCTTCTACAAATTTCCGCCAAGTGTCGGTTCTTTCTTTCGGCTACGCCGTTTTGCTGTGGAGTATTGGGGCACGTGAAATGATGGCGTATTTGAAACTCCCTAAGAAAATCAGAGAACTCATGTGACGTATATTCTCCCCCGTTGTCCGATCGCAAACATCGAACCTTTCTACCAATTTCTGATTCTGCAATCTTTTTAAACTCTTTGAATTTTGAGAAAGTTTCGGATTTTTCCTTGAGGAAATAGACCCATACGAACCTGGAGAAATCATCAATAAAAGTTACCATATACCTCATTCCGCCGATCGAGGCTAGCTTGATGGGTCCAAACACATCAGAGTGAATTAACTCTAATGGTTCCTTTGCTTTGAACTTTGATTCTTCATATGGCAGCTGATGCGATTTCCCGTATTGGCATCCTGCACAAATTGTGTCGGTTCTTACTTCAAGGTTGGGAAGACCCTTTAACATCGTCTTTTTCATCATCACATTCAGCTTAGAATAGCTAACGTGGCTTAGTCGCATATGCCATAGATCTGCGGTTTCATTTTTCCTCGTTTTGTCAACGTATGCTGTCTCGGCGCTCATCACATAGATGGACTCTAGCTTATTTCCCTTCATTATCGGCTCTTCCACAATCTCCAGGTGATGATATATCCTTACATCCTCCGGGCCAAACAATACATATTTGCCCGATTTCGTAATTTGTGCTACGGACAAAAGATTTTTCCTCATTCCTGGAACGTGATAGACATTTTGCAGCGGTTCTTCATTTGCATTATATTGAGGAGAGATCAAAGTATTACCAACGTGAGCTATTGGTAATTTTGAGTTGTCGGCTGTCACGACCACTCGATTTCCCTTATATTCACAGATATTTTTCAGCTTCTCCTTGTCGCCTGTCATATGATTTGAGCAGCCCGAGTCAACTATCCAATCATTCTCATAATCGATTTGAGATGACATTGTTGTTGCTAGAGCTAGCTCGTCTTCGTCCATCGCAAGAAATGCCTCGGCATCCCATTCCTCTTCACATTTGGAAGTAGCAGCATTACTTTCGACGGGCGCCTTTTTCCTTGCCCAACAAACGCTTTCCATGTGGCCCTTCTTCCCACAATTATGGCACTTCCCGTCAAACTTTTTGTAGTTGCCATAATTCTTCGAAGCTCCCCCTGCACGAGTGTTCCATTCCCTTTGATAATGAGTTTTTCCTTTATCCTCATTTCTCCTAAATCCACCAGCATGGCGTTGTTTGGTATTCCATTTGCTTTTGTTGGCGTAGAGAGCTTCCTCTTCACCTTTAAGCGAAACTCCTCCCATTTGCTTCGCTAGAGCTTCTTGACCGGCGAGCAAATTCTCGAACTCGACAAGTGATGGCTGATTTGGCCAACCCTGTATTGCAGCAACAAAGCCTCTATACTCAGGCCTCAAACCATGAATAATTATTCTCTTTATTCTGGTTTCTCCGATCGGCGCTTCTGGGTCTAGCTCAGAAATTTCCCGACATAGTGACTTTACTTTATGAAAATATTGAGCGATCGTCATGTTACATTGTGCTACGGACAATAGCTCGCTCTCGAGAAGTTGAAGCCTCGTGTCATTCTTCTTCGAAAACAGCTTGGCGAACGTATCCCAAGCTTCTTTCGGGGTTTTGGTATCTCGAATATGCTCCAGCACATCATCTTCAATCGTAGTCTTCAAAGCGAACATTGCTTTGCCTGCCTTTATCTTCCATTTTCGTAATACACCATTTGCATCTTCTACCTCAGGTTGCGTAACTTCACTTCCGTTAACAACCTCCCACAAGTCTTGGCCTTGCATGTAAGACATCATGCAAGTAGACCAAGAATTGTAGTTTTGATTGTTAAGCTTTCTGATTCCGCCAACAACTTGGAGATCGCCCATTCTCGCAATTGATACTTTGTTACGAAATCAAATGCCGGCCTGTCCGCCTGGCTCTGATACCAGATTGTTGAACTTTAATTTGGCAAAGAAGAGCAAGATATGTAATAAGAAGAATAAAGACAGAAATACTTGAACTCAAAAATGGGCTACGAATTGAATAATTATTATATGCTGATATGCTGCCTTATATAGGCATACACACATAGAATTCCACTAACAAACTAATCTCTAGAAAATAGGAGATATAACTGACTTGCTAATGACTTGGTAAAAAACTAACAAACTCTAGACTTAGTCAAAATGCATGTGCTGCATGTTGTAATTTAACAATTAATCGTTTGCCTTACGGTTTTTGGAATGTGAGTAAGGATAACTATAATATTATATATATTATACAACGTATTTTCAAAGTTCTATATTTAATCGAATTTCTTACTGAGATTTATAGCTCATATGGATGTCTTTTAATTGCAGGTAGTAATATTAGTAACCCTCCACCGGAAAGGATCGAGTAGGGGATCGAGGTCTTAACCGGGATTTTTGGAAGTTTACGAGGGCCTATGACTGATGCTAAAGTATTTTGGTTTTTTGTGATGTAATAGTAAACTTAAGTATTTCCCTTTTCGAATCTTTCGAACTCAAATCCGGTATGGATCATACTTGACTTTTATTATAAAATTGTCCGTTTAATCGATTTGTTATTTTCACGTCTTACTAGTAGTTTTCGAGATATTCACTAAAATACATTTCAAAACTCTGATTTCTTTTCGAAACAAAAATAAAATAGATAGTTTGATAGTGTAGCACTCGAACGAAAATCCTCATCTCAAAACTTGTTATCAAATGAAATATTTAGTCGACTAAAATACTCCTAAGAAAGTTTTCAAAAATCACAAAGGTTTTGAATATTCGAAAGAAGAGATTTTTAATAATTTCATTTTAGTTCCATTCCAAAGTTTTAAAAGTTACAAAGAGATCCTTTTACTTTCGCTATATAAATGAGTATTCCGATAAACCGGTTCGATTTATCGCCCGATAAGAAGAAGGGTGCTACATACGATCTCCACGATCCGTACTTCTGACTTGACCGTCGGAGGGGTTTCCGCCGGATCAACCCTGGCTTAGTTCACGTGTGTTACTTTCGCAGGAACCTCAGGACCATCCAGCTCGTGAGCTAGTGATCCACTTTGCTCTCCCAACTCGTTTTACTACACTAGCCAAGGTGACTAAGTATTTAGCATCACCATTTTGGCGCCGATTGTGGAATGCATACAGATGACGTAGCGCGTATGATGCTCTTGAGTCATCAACTTGGAGAGAAAATAATACTGCTAACAACCTCCCAATTCGCGGAGGCTCTGGCTTGCCACTTCCTCCTCGTGCTCCGGATCCATCTCGCGATGTCCAAGTGAATCCCCCTTGGGATCCACCACTCGCCGATCCAACGCTCGCCGATACACCGCTCCCTGCTCCTCGAATGGTTCAGAAAACCGAGGAAGCACTCCAGCGTAGGATAGCGGAAGCCTCTACACGCAGCCGCTAAAGCAGTGGCCCAGTACATCGCCACGATGGGAGTAAATGTTCCGCCTGCGATGCTACCCGTGTCACAACTACCGGTCCAAGACGACGACCGCCGAATAAGTGTGTCATCAACATCTACCTCGGACCCACAGTCCTGGATGCAGCAATCCACCAATCATGGGGGGGGGTGGGGGGGGGGGGGGGGGCACAACCCTGACAACAACGCCATCGTTCACTCCCGAGGGATAACGCATCTCAGAGCTCTTCCACTTAATGAAGAAGAGGATGAGATAAATAGTAGAGTATCTCACCTAAACTCTTTCCCCCAAATAAACAACCCTATTCGCTGAAGAGCGCCAACCCCAACAAGACGCAGTCCTTTCACCATGGACATACTCAATGAGATATAGGCTCAAGGAGTGAAGATATCAGGCTTACCTCAATTCGAAGGAACCACTGACCCGCATGAACACATAGAGAAGTTAAACGCCATGGCGGATTTATATGGCCCGACATATGCAGCAATGTGCAAAATATTCTGCACCACTCTCTCCAAAAGAACCATGAATTGGTTCAACTCTTTACCTACTGGATCAATCGAAACTTTCTCTCGATTGTCGGAACGCTCACCCTAGCCAGTAGGCGCGATACATCTTCTTCTCCCTCACCAATCGAGCCGCTCGCGCCCCGAGACGAGCTCAACATGCCAACGGTGCGCCCGACACCGACTCCGAGCCCAGCCCTTCCTGTACCTGTCTCGATCTCCGCGTCAATTTCACCAGCCATCTCCCCCACTTCCCGTAACTTGATGCGCAATTGTTTGGTTTTTCCCACGTTTTTCATGACACGCAAACTATATTCACCAAGAGAAATATTCTCCTATACTACAAATTATACCAAATAAAATAAATAATAAAGTACTTACCCATACTTATTCCATGCGAGAGTTGAGAATTACTCTTCTTCAACTTAGAAAGCTCCTATCTTCGCCAAGGATTTTATATTTAAGAACCTTAAATATATATTCTCCTACCAAATAAAAATAATATTAATATTTTTATTATTATTATTCCACAACAACGGCAAACGACAGCTTACAACACTTATCTACTCTCGAAACGATTCAGTATCCCTTTCGACATCACTCACACATCGAATCGAGAGTGTGAGACTTAATGATATGCCTAATTGGACCGATCCAATGGTCCCACGATTTATTTATTCACTGGGCCATGAGCTCAATTTAAAAAATCACTACAATGAAAGCCCAAACACCTTCAAAGAGGGTTTGGGCCCAACAAAGTAAATCCAACCCAATCAAAGACATATAAATAAAGGTTTTTAGTCATTGTTTTAGGTACGTTCCATTATACACAACAATTCTAGTGCTTATATTCTCTATGCGATCTCCACGATCCGTACATCTAACTTGAGCGTCGGAGGGGTTTCCGCCGGATCAACCCCCGGCTTAGGTCACGTGTGTTACTTTCGCAGGAACCTCAGAACCATCCAGCTCAGGAGCTAGTGATCCACTTTGCTCTCCCAACTCGTGAGCTAGTGATCTTCCCCTTTTGCACCTCAATTATATTTCACATTTCCCGTCAATTCCACCCTCGGGATAAAGACATTTTTTTCTAGGGTTTGGTTGCCTTCGACGCCGCCGCTAATATAAAGCAGCCGAGTTGGGATGAGTCGGGGACCCGATCATCTCAGTCAAATCACACATACTAAATAATTATCTCCCTTTAAAGCCGACTTAGAGGCTATCTGTCAAAATTAAGACATTATTAGTACTTATTAAAAAATATATTTCTCGAACGTGACATTGTGCAAGGCACGAATTAAAACCATATTAGGTTCCATGGAGATAATGAAAGGCTCTGGGATAGCAACAATTATGTTGCCTAATGGTACTACGCAAAATGTGGCATTGGCGCATTTGCTAGCACAAATTATTGTGAAACACTGGGAATAAATGACGAGCACAGTAGCATACGTTCACACTCAAAATCGACTGGCGGAATCTTTAATTAAGCGCGTCCAAATAATTGCTCGTACTTTGCTGATGAGATCTAAACTCACTAGTGCAACACGGGGCCAGGCAGTATTGCATGCATCAGCACTGGTTAAATTACACCCCACTGCTTATCATATGCATTCCCCAATGAAATTGGCCTTGTGATTCGAGCCCGATATATCGCACCTTTGCACATTTGGTTGCGATGTGCAAGTGTCAATTCCTTCTCCTTAGAAGACTAAAAAGGGTCCCTAACGCCGACTTGGCATATACATTGGGTTTGATTCACCGTCAATTATTATGCTCTTGGAATCAATGATGGGTGATTTATTTACCGCTTGATTCGGGGTTTGTCACTTTGATGAGACATTATTACACCAATTGTAAGGATATTCAAAATATTATTCTGGAATAATGATAAACATAAACCAATCGAGAATCTCACATGGTGGGAGCAACATTTATCTCATCTCGACCCACGTACCTCTGAATGTGAAAATGAGATCCATAGAATCATTCATTTATAAGATATTGCCAGTAGACTTCCGGATGCATTTAATGATGCTGGTAAAGTCACGAAGTCTTATGTTCCACTTGTGAATGTTCCAGGTAGGATCGTTGTTCCTGAAGAACATGCGAAAATGAATGATGATCCCCCATGACAAAAACGCGGTAGACCTATTGGATCTAAGAATGTTGTTCCTAGAAAAGGAAAGGGGAAAATCAATGAACCCTTGAACGATGTGGTTCCCAGTGAGGATGCTCCAGATGAATCTGTTGAGCCTGATATCGAAAAAGCGATAGCAAATCCCGGAAATATCGAGAATCCCATAAGTTATTGCAATGAAATATGGGATAGACATGATTTAATCATCGATAATATTTTTTGATTCTCGGTTGCTCAATAAATCATGTATGATGATTTCAATATTGAATAATGCTATATCTTGTTCGCTGATAAGAGGCGGATGCATAAGAGACGATCGAACAAAATATATCACCAAAGTTCTTTCATAAGAAGAAATTGGCATACCCCATTAAATGAGAAGAACTGATATGGAGCAAGATTGATAGCTCACCCCAAAGATTTATACTGCTCATTTCAAGGGGAGAAATAGTGTGCTGCACTCTTTTTTCCTTTTGACTGGTTTTGTCCCATTGGATTTTCCAGCAAGTTTTTAACGACGCAGCTTACGCGCACGACTTGGATTGAGATATGCACTCTATGTCCCTTCTGATCGGTTTTGTGCCATTGGGTTTTCTTGTAATGATATATATTTTAATAGTGAATTTGACATCTAGTTAGAAAATTCAATCTAGTGAATTTGACATCTAGTTAGAAAATTCAATCTAGTGAATTTGACATTGAGCTTTTACATATATATATATTATATAGTTTATTCTACAACATTCAAATCTTTATCTCTCTATTTGTTGTAAATATCCGTCTTGGCGGCCGATGGTGGCAGTCGTAAACCTTTACAATAATGATGAGGCAGCTTGAAATATCGATTTTTGGACGGTGAGGCAGTTTACGGCGGTTTGTGTTTGTTTGAGGTGGGTCAAACCGATATATCAGTTCAATTAATCGGTAATAAATATTAGTTTTTTTTTAATTAAAAGGATAATACAATAGGCGTTTACCTTTTTTATCTTTTTCGAATTTCTTTTAACCAAAACTATGTTTAAATCTTTTTTTAATATATATTTTAAGTAGTTACAAATAATATGTAGAAATATATTACACTAAATCAAAAAAGCGATTTATTTTCAATTTATCTCCGAATAATTATCGTCCCACCGATTTATCGTGTGGCGCTCCCTAACCGCCTCGGACCCGATAACCGCTCTTTAGAACCTTGATTTTAACACCACACATTTCTAACATCACAAACTAAAGCTCGAAAGAGCCATCATCCCACCACTACTATTGTACTAAGTGAGCGAGTTCAACTACACAATAATGACAAAATGATAAGTAGGCTAGTGCCAACCCATGTTTCCATGTTAAGAAGCTTGGGAAATTAGCACGAATACTTTCGAGAAGATGGTAAACATGTTAATAGAAGTCCCACCATGATTAATAGAAACATGTTAATTCTTATAAAAAAAATAAAAATTATATCAATAATGATTTGTGTACATGCAATGAATTGGTCTATCTATGTTTTCTCTAGCTTCAACAAAAAAATTCACTAAGCCATCACATAATTAATCTAGCTTCAACAAAAAAATTCACTAAACCATCACATAATTAAACTATAGGGAAGATAAACATGTTAGAGTATATTATATTATGGAACTCTTTTAATATTATGATTCTATTATGATTATGTTATCTAAATTAGTATGATACACCTAAATGAAACACATTGGGCCATTTACATTATGTAACCATGTGGGTTAAAATATTGGGCCCGCACCAGATAAAAGAGTCGAGCCATTCTCCTAAGGGCCTCTATGGGCCCACTACATATAATGGTATTAATAAAACACCCAATTAGAGTCATAATCTAGAAAAATACTAGATTACTCTAATTATGTTTCTACTATTAATTAAGTATAAATAACACCTCAATCCGAGGAAAAACGTACGTTATAACAATTCTCTTGAATCCTATTGTTGTGGTGCTCTCTACCCTATCTCCTGTGCTAGCATCTAACTTGAGTGTCGGAAGGGCTTTCCGCCGGATAATCTCCCGACTTAGTTCACGTGTTTTGGTTTTACGGGTTTGATAGTCAAGTTTTCATTTCTGCGTGGTTGGATCATCTACTCGCGTGCAAGAAACCTACCCCGTGTTTCCGTCAAATCTATCAAGGTGATCCACGCATTATCATTCTGGCGCCGTCTATAGGAATGCCAACTAGGTCATCGCGACGTAGACAAGGTGATTTGGATATTCACATAACCGCTATATCCGCCGCATTGATGAGGAATTTTTCCCCCCCCCCCCCCCCCCAAAAGGAGGAGGCCGACCACCGCTGAATAACGGCGCTCCTCTTCCACAAGATAACACCGATGCCCTCCACAACATAACACCGGCAGCGCCACGAAATGTCTCAATCAACTGCCGGTGAAGTCAATCGACTCTTTCGGACAACTCACCGATCGCTTTCTCAACCAGTTTGCCATCAATAAAAAGTAAGCGAAAACCACAACCCATTTATTCTCCATTGTCCGGAAACAATGAGAGTCGATACGTCGCTATGTTCAAAGTTTCGTACAAACAGCCCATGAAGTACCAAACATTGGCAACGAGGTAGCGACGGGCATCATCCAGCAGAACCTAAGGCACTCCAGATTCAAAGAATCGATAGCTGGTAGACCACCTGCCAGGCTCGAGGAACTGTTGCAGCGTGCCAAAAAGTATGTACGCATCGAGGAAACATCCGGACTTGGAACGCACAAAAGAAAGAGGGAGGACGACAGGTTCGATAACAAAAGGAGAGAAGTTAAGCACACAACCCCAGCTGCGAATTACCCCCGATTCACCCCCTTAAACACCCACCTTCGCTAGGTGCTTCTAGTGGCGGAGGAAAAGGGATTGGTGGAACCCCCACGCCCTATGAATCACAACCCCAATAGGATGAAATTCGAGAAGTATTGTCGGTTCCACAAAGACAAGGGGCACATCACAGAGGAATGTTTCCAACTCCAGGTGGCCATCAAGAAATTAATCACGCGAGGATATCTCGGAGAGTGAGAAACAAAATGAGACATTCAACAAATGAGACAATCCACGAAATGATTATCGTGGAAATGACCACCGGGGGGGGGGGGTGGGGGTTAAAAAGGATAATCGTGGAAAGAACCACCACCGAGGAGGGGGGCGTAAAAAGGGCAGAGACAGCGAGGATAACTTACCGACGCCTGGCGTCATTGCCATGATCTCCGGCGGTCCTTCAAGTGGGGACACCCACATGGCGCGTCATGCACTCTCCTGAGCTACTATCCCAGACACCGCCACCGCACATGTTTGCACGGTGCAACAGACGAAGCACGACATTACTTTTGTCCAGAAAGATCTCCAGGGTCCCCGAGATGAAAATAATGACGCATTAGCCATCACGACGTCAGTTTCCAACTTATATATAGTCCTTACAGTTACTTAATTAATATAAATAAATCTAGTAGAATCATGAGATTATTGAAGTATAGTAACTGTTAAACGTAGTTCCTAGTCAATGGGTTACGCCACTAATGACGTCAATGGGTTACGCCACTAATGACGATATCGGCCTTTCCCATTTGAGACTAGCACTTAGTGTATGTGTACTACGTCTCATTAGTCAACGGTGTTGTGATATCGACATACATAAATGGGTGCTCATAAGTTGATGAGTTCATTGAACTCCCTCAATCTATATATATATATATATATATATATATATATATATATATATATATATATATATATATAAACTTGAGTTCATTGAACTCCCTCAACGGTGTTGTGACATCGACATACATAAATGGGTTACGCCACTTGAGTGGCCGATCCCTAGCTCTCAAAGCTCTAAGACAAGGTTACTACTGGCCTACCATGCAAAACGATGCAAGGAATCTAGTCAAGCGCTGTAGATCATGTCAGGAACATGCCAACATTCAACACCTATCGGGGTCACTGATGCAGCCAGTAGACTGTCCGATCCTGTTCGCCCAATGGGGTATGGATCTGGTTGGAACTTTCCCACAAACCACGGGTCAAAGGAAACATCTGATAGTGGCCGTCGATTATTTCACCGAGTGGGTCGAGGCAGAGCCATTAGCGCGAATCAGGGAGGAAGAATTAATCAAGTTCCTATGGAAAAATGTGGTGTGTCAGTTCGGGATACCCAGAGCCCTAATCTTCGACAGCGGCATCCGATTATGCGGGGAGAAAGTTTGGGGATGGTGTCAAAATCTATCAATTAAACATTTTTTTACATCCTTGGCTAATCCCCAAGCCAATGTGTAACACCCCGCGTTTCTGATACCCGGTTTCTGTATTTTCCCACTCGTCTCCTTTGCATGAATATGTGTTGTATGTACGAATTTAAATAGTTTCTTTTAAATTTGCTTTATTTGATATTTATGTGAAATTATGTGAACTAATGTGCATTATATTTCTACATGAATATTTGTTATTTTATTCTCTATTTGTGCAACTAAAATGTATTTCATGTGTTTAATATAATTGAACATGTGAAATTATGTGAACTACGTGGATTTAGTTTTCATAAAATAAGAATTTATTTTCTCACACTAGAAAGTTTATATGTTTTATTGATAGTAATCTCCTCTCTTTAAATTGGCTATGATTGTATGTGTTGCATGCATACACATATTCCATGTGCATTTCCACTTGGCTTTTCATTTAGCATTTTATTTTAAGATAACTTAAATGAAATTGCCAAGTAGTACCTCTAGATTATTTCAAGTTTCTCCTAATTTCAAAAAGACCTCTCTTCATACTTATTAAGAATAGAAGCCTCTCCAATTCTATAAATAGAACCCAAGCTTCAAGTGTTTACTCATCCTTTCATATTTTCTTCTACTCATCCCAAAGTTCAAGATCAAAATCTCTTCCTCTCTTCTTCCTTAGTTTCGAATTTTGTAGTGTGGTAAATCTCAAGAACTCTTTTCATTTCAATAAAAGACGTTCTTAAAAAAGAAGTAGAGTTTCAAATATATACAAAGCCCTTCAAATTCTCAAAGACCCTAAGGTACGAAGTATGGACTTCTTGCTACATCAAGATAACATCAATATTATTTCCTTCTCTTCTCTTTTGAAAAACTCCCCTTCTTGATTGTTTGAAGTAATCGAAAGTTTTATGAAAGAAAGTGCTCATAGTACGTTATATTATATGTTTAGTCACATGCATGTTAAGATCCATCCTTGAATCCTTGATCTTTGATGAGAAAAATGATGATGATGATTAATATGTTTAATTTTATGTTTAAAGCGTTGCATGTGAGTATCTAACTCTTGATTCTTGATTCTTGAAAGAAAATAGAAGATTGGTGAGGAAACAGAAAATTTGATGATTATATGCTATGAAATTAATTATCTTGATGTTTATAATGATTTCATGTTAAGATGTACTTATTATGATTATATGTTTAAGGTTTGGATTTGAGGTATGTAAGCTTATTGAGTCTAGAATCTTGAAATAGATGGTTATATGTAATATTTATAGATTCATAGGTATGGGGTTTAACACAAATTGTTATTTATGAAAACTACGAAATTTTATATGCGGAAAGATCCCTCTGTTATGGTCATATTGATATGTGGCTTGTAATCTTTGGATTAAATAAGTTATGAATTATTTACCGAAACTGTACAAAACCAGAGTCAGTTTAGAATAAGTAATGAAATCTAATGTTTTCCTATTTCAAATTAAGTGATTCTACTTGGAACAGAACCCCAACTTAGAGAACTCATTTGAGATAATATTTGGCAGTGTTTGCTTCAGTAGATCATTTATAGGAAATGTTTGAAGACCCCTCCCCTGTTCTGAGTTTTAAACTGCACTACTATACTATTTTACTTATTTATTCTAATTTGCTAAGGATTTTCTAAAACTGTTTTTGTGGGGTATATAGGACTCCTCATAGTATATGGAGTTAAACTTTCAAAAGGTTTGGATGAATCTATCTGTAAAGCAAAATGAATTTTTAAAGTCACTCCCTCCGTTCAGATTTCAAAACTGTACCCCCTTAGAAATTTATTTATATGTTTTATTCAGATGATCATTTTTATAAACTTTTTCTTAGTGGTTTTAAAGACATATAAAGGAGTAGGTTGTAAAAAAATTCAAAGGATTTTGATTTTTGGTTCAAGAGAAATGATTTTTCAAAGTTAGGATACCAAAACTGTTTGATTTTCTTAAGATGAATATTTTATCAAAGTATGATTTGTGATCATCGTTCTAATATCCGAGGTAGGAAATATAGGTTAGTAATGAAGGTGAAAACTCTAAGTTATGTCCTAATAATCTAAGTTTAGGTATCATGTTGCATGTCCTAAGAAAGAATTATAGTCTACTAGCCTAGAACGGTGCTATGAATCAAGTGCAAGATTTAGGAAAATGATTAATTGATTTCTATGATAAGTTAGAATACTTGATTGTTTTTCATATATTATGATATGTGGAACTTTTGAAGTAAATGTGTATGTACTAAGTGATTAGAGTGAAGTAATGACGTATGTGATAGTTTTCATAATTCATGATATCAGTGATATTGATGTGCTATGAATGACATGGTTAAATGATTATGTGATTATAATATGGTTAAAGTTGAAGAATGCCCTTCTTGGTGCTACTATGTGATATTAAATGTTTATGTGTACTTATGAAATTAAATTTGAAAGTAAAAGTGTTAAGTTCTATATGATTATGTGTTCAATGGTTTGATTAAAGATGTGAAGTATAATTGTTGTGGTACTTGTTACTTTTATGCTTGTTTATGTGAAAGTAAACATATATAGATCATGTAAGCTTCATGTGATTCATTAGTAAGTCTAAGATGCATAAATCACGATTTTTCAAAGTTAAAAATGTTTGGAAATTGGTTGTGGATCTAGGTGAATAAGTATAAGATACGGGGGGCTGGTATTCCGTTAGTGGTTGATAGTTGGGGTCCACATAGGGACCTGTCCACATATGGACTGATTCACATAGGAATCGGGATTATAAACCACTAACTTGGCTATAGTAAAGTTATAGCCGCGACTAGAGTAACGTTATAGATCACAAGATCCAAAATACACGGCTTATTGCCGAACTCCACGATTGTTTTTCCAAACGGGCCCCATGTTTTCTCATGAAAAGTTTTGAAAGTCTAAAGTCTCATGTTCATGCATTTTGCATATTAAAGTAAAGAAAAGATTTTTCCATATTAAAGTAAAGAAAAGAAGGGTGTTAAGTACCCGACTTTTGAAAGAATATGAAAGGATGTTAAGTATCCTTGAAAGGTTTAAAGGAAAGGTAAAGGTAAGGGGTATAGTAAGTGTAAGTTTGAATGATCGTAAGTTTATTATGTGTTCGTGTATGCCTATACATATATACATATATGTGTGTGTGTGTGTGTGTGTGTGTGTGTGTGTGTGTGTGTGTGTGTGTATAAATTATGTGTAAAGACTTTTTCAAAACCTTGTTAATACTTCCGGATTCTTACTGAGTCTTTTTAAAGGCCCATATAGATGTTATCTTGGTGTAGGTAACTCATGACCCAAATCCGAGGAGCAAAGTTGAACCAAGTTCGGGGAAAACCGAGGGATCGAGCCGTATGGAATTTATGTGGATTTTATTAAACTTCCGCTTTGGTACTTAAATTATTTTAGTGGATTGTAATCCGTAGTAGTTGAATATGTTATCGGGAAATGATTTTAACTCTTATGTATAATATAATATTTTCCGACTATTCTTGTTATTTTCTAATGTTGATTTCTTAGGAGCTCCGCCTCAACCCGAATTCATTATTCGGAACAAGAAATTTTTTAAAGGAAAATGTGGCACCGAATAAAGAGAGAATGTTTTTGACTAAATCTATGAAGTGTTCGACTTCAAAGTTTTATTTTTTCTAAAAAAGATTTTTATCGAACTAATATTGAAGCGAAACACTTCAAGTATTTTCAAAACTAGAGAAAACTTTACCACCATTCTCTAGAAATTTGTCTCGAAAAACAAAACCGTATTTTTAAAAGGTCTTCCGCTGCAACTTAATAGAAAAATATTTATACCATTTTCCGGTATAGAGTGTAAAGTAAACGAGGTGCTACACAATGTCCAAGCTGAAGTAACCAACCGCACTGTACTATAGCACCTCAAAACTCAACTAGGAAATGCCAAAGGCAGATGGGTTGACGAGCTACCAAGTGTTCTATGGGTGTATTGACCAACCCCGAGAACCACCACGGAAGAGTCCCCACTCAATTTAGCTTTCGGAGCAGAAGTTGTGGCTGGTTAAGATCTAGTGATGGATGGTTGGTCTAAAGTCTTGCATGTTAAGATCTAGTGTTTTCTATTAAAAAAGATGAAAGAACTAAGAATTTGTGCTAACTTGATTTAAAATACTCTTGCATGTGAAGATCTAGTGTATTTACTTGAATAAATGTAAAGATGGAAGTCTTGAATTGTATTCTTGTAAAAATTCTAGGTTTAATGAACTTTTGATGTTAGATTGTCCTTGCATGATTAAAATTTCGGTTACTTTTATGATTTTATGGCTAAATGATTTTGTGAAACTTTATTTGTAATTTTCTATGTGCTCTTGCTTGTTTATATGGATCATTGGGTGTGAGGATGAGAGAAGGGTAAGTAGAAGGGTGCATGTGTGGGTGCATTAGTGTCATGAATTTTTAAAAGGTAAAAGTATGATGGAAAGTCTTTCGAGGTTACGGTAAATATCCCGGGTACGCCGAGTCGGTACCATAGGGCCTAGGGGTGGTTTGATTCCACGTAGATAGACGGATTCAAAAATAAATGAGGTTATTTACCGGGAACTTAGATTGACTCTTCCGAGGGATTCCCGATGATTTTTCATGTCATGAATGTTGCATTATGGTGTTGAGGATATAGATTGGAAAATCTCACTCTATGGTCTTGGGATCGTAGGGTTATAAAGGTGGGAGATTCTCATCCTATAATCTTCAATACGTGTCATGGCATAGGGTTATAAAGGTGGGATATTCTCACTCTATGGTCTTGGGTTCATAGGGTTATAAAAGTGGGAATTTATCTCACTCTATGCGTGTGACAATTATATGATGAAGAACGCCGACGAAAAAGGGAAGTATATGATTGCTTTAATTTATGTTGCATGTCCATGTATAAGATGTATGTATGTATATATATATATATATATATATATATATATATATATATATATATATATATATATATATATATATATATATAGATATATATATATATATAGAGAGAGAGAGAGATATATGTATGCTCTATGTGTTATGTGTATTCGATAATACTTCAAGATTCTCATTGAGTCCTCAAAGGCTCATATAGGTGTTGTATGTTTGTAGGCTCATTGAGATCGTATGGAGGGGTTGTGGATTGTGTTGGCTCTCAATTTAGTTATGAGGTTTTATTTGTATAATATGCTTGTAAAAACTTTTGATACGGTTTTAGGAATTTTCTACCGTTCGCTTCCTCCGATCGGTGGAAATTATTAGAAGACAATATGTGTAATAGTAATTAGGATTACCCCATTTTTTATATTTAATCGGTAATTCGTAGTATTTTGTAACCGAAAGCGAATTTTACTATCTATATGCATGCGCGCTTTTCGGCTAGTAACCTCTTCGTGTTTTGGTCTTGATGTTTGGAAATTATTTTTATATAGGTGCTTCACTTAGAAAATCATGAAATTTTAGGAGTCTCTGCATCGCTCTGTTCTCATCATTTTTATAGGTCTTTTGCATTATTTTGGTAAGTATTTAATTAGTTATGATTTGTTTCTCACCACTGCACTGAAACAGGGTCATTCGGGTGTTTTCTGGTATAAATGAAGTTTTACTCACTCAATGCCTTGTTTCAACTTGGAAAATGTTTTAAACTTATTTTTCTATCTTGGGGTAAAATTTGACATTTTTGGGTCAGTGAGGAATTTATTACAAATTTTCAAAACTCCCTACCCTATTCTGGATTTTAAATTGAGTGACAGTGCCATTTTATTTATTTCTTCCAAATGGCCAAGCATATTTCAAAATTTTTTTAACTGTGTGATTGAGACCCATGTTAGATAGTATGGTATTATTTTGGGGTTATTTGCACCAGTAGTTTAAGAGGAATTAATTTTTAAAGTTTCTGCACTAAATCTGTCCGAACTTGAATTAAGACCATCATGCCTAGTTATTTTCTAGTCTTGCATGTAGCATGTATTTCTGTTAATTGGTTGATTTGGGTTTAGTATAGTGTGACCTCTCTCCCTCTTATTTAAAAATAATTTTTTTACGTAAATTTATATCCACAGTAATCATTTTTAAAAAGTCCGCTGAGACTACATATAATAAGAGTAATCGAGAGAGGGGTGTCACAACGCTCCTCGTCCCAGGGATCAACCGATTCACCCATCACACTGGAGGGGGCCACAAGTCGTTCACGAATCTCGTTAACGCCCACTGTACCTGTACACACTACAAGAAATTTCGGTTTTAGTGACGATTTTTTATGGTCGTTAAAAGTTAGAAAATGGTAGTTAAAACTTCTAGCGACCAAATTAAGCTTGGTCACCAGTGGTGACAACAGGGAGTTAAGATTTAGCCTTTCCCAGTTTTGCTACAAATTTACTGTTGGTCATTAAATGTGAACATTCAGTGACCATTTAGTTATGGTCGCTGAGAATTTGGTCACATAAACTAGTTTTTCTTGTAGTGACGGCTGTCTGACCCCCTAATCCGAGGACCATCAGTACGAGTGGATCTATGCTCGTCCACAGCCACTCTAGGTAGGCGCTCTCCGTGACTCCTCGAAGCGGGAGCCCCACGCCTCTTAGTCGCATCCCTTGTCTTGGTGCGCCGGCGGTTTGCCGCGAAATCGACCATATCATCTGCAAAGTAAGATAAAGAAGGGTTAGCCAACATCAGAAAAGTGGCAGACATAAAGCACGTAAAGCAAAACACAGCAACCCAAGCAGTCAATATACTTCGAGGGTTAAACTCCTCCTCAAACAGGTTTGTCCTCGCACACAATCCTCTCAACGTTTTGCACATACCGTAACTCTTGCACCGAGGATTCTAGACCAAGGGAACTACTCAAGTGGAACCCTTACATAAAAAAATTGTGCTCCCAATCAACCCAATTCGACTTAAGGGTACTAAGAAACCTACACCTCAGGCAGGGATGGCAATAGAAGAGGGGGGCCTCAAATGCCCTATGAAGAGTGAAGAGGGGACGAAACAAGAGCGACCCAACGGATAACTCCAACTCAGCAGCTCTGTGGTAAAAACCAACGAATGAAAGTACAAAATTTGAACTTAGCTGGCTAAAACCGATGTCGTACTCCTCACAGATCCTCAACAACGTCGGGTGAGGCAGAATGCTACAACTAGCAGATATACAAGCAGTAAACATGGTGAAATAATGGAGGGGGCATAGCATCTCCGATCTCCAGTAGGCACCATCAACTCTATATGCCTCGGCACTCTAAGCGAGGCTTGTATCCCGTCTATGTCCCTTTGGGACAGCTGACTCTTGAAGTCAAGAAGGTGCAAATTGAGGGGTTTCTTCTCTTGTTTTTTCTTCCTCGATCCACTAGGCACTTTTCGTTTATCACTTGCCCCACCCTCACCCTCGCCATCACCCTCACCCTCACCCACACCCTCAATTGGATCCGCATCATCACTCTTCCCCTCACTCCTAGCTTCACTATCCGCCCCATCGAATTCGCTATACCCACTCAACGAGCTAGAAAATGACACTACACTACTAGGCGGAGCACCCAAATCTACATTACTAGCACGGCGAAAAAAGACATCTCCACTACTGACACCAGAAAACCCGCCGGGTACCACACCCGAGAAACCCATAAGCCCTAAAGACCCGGATCCACCACCAAAAACGCCTACACCACTCGCGTCGTCTGCGCCGACAAACCCAGCGCCCCCAGCGAAATCGGCACCGCTGCCTATTCCCCCGCCAGGAAATCCCGCACCGCCCACGTCGCGCCACGCCCTGCGCCGCTCGTGGTCACGCCCCCTACTATGCCCTCACTACGAGCGCCCCCCGCGTCACGCCCTACGCCGATTATGCCACGCCCTTTGCCGATCACGCCGCGCCCCACGCCGATCACGCCACGCCCCTCGTCATTTGCGTCACCGACCGTACGGTCGCGCCACCAGCGGCTCCACTTCTCGCTGGCTGCGGAAAAACGGTCCCAAAGCTAACACCACTGGCGCCGCCATCGCCTCCTCCACTCGCTGATGGCGCTCCTCCCACAACACCTAATCTGGCGCTGCCAACGCCTCCCCCACTCGCTGGTGGCGCTAACCCTAGATGCTATACTGCGTCGCCACCGCCACTCAACCCCGAAGAGGGTCCTCCACCCCCATTTCCATGAATTTTTATCCGGATTTTGTTTATCTCTCCATGAACACTCAAGACAAATTGGATTGGAGAAGAATTCTAGAGAGAGAAAAAAATGCACATTTCCAAGCTACACAAATAAAAAGTAAAAGTGAGGATATGATGCTTACCCATACTATGTAAAGATGCACTTTCCTAGAGAGAGAGGATTTTCCAAAACCTGCACGAATAAAATGAAGGGTTTTCTACAGTTGACCACCAACTTATACCCTTCGCGCAAGCTCCGACTACACGTCACATTCAGTACTCTCGAAGCGACTCGAGTTCCCCGACTTGTCCAAGAGTGGGGGGCTTAATGATACACCTAAGTGGGCCACATTGGGCCATTTACATTATGTAACCATGTGGGCCGAAATATTGGGCCTCGGAGCCCGCCAAATAAAAGACTTGAGCCATTCTCCTAACTGGGCCTCTATGGGCCGACTACATATAATCGTATTAATAAAACACCTAATCGGAGTTCTCATCTAGAAAAATACTAGATTAGTACTCTAATTAGGAGTCTACTAACACCTCAATATGAGGAAAAAGATACGTTCTAACAGTTCTCTCGAATCCTATTGTTGTATTGCTCTCTACCCTATCTCCTGTGCTAGCATCTACCTTGAGCGTCGGAGGGGTTTCCACCGGATCAACCCCCGACTTAGTTCACGTGTTTTGGTTTTACGAGTTTGATAGTCAAGTCTTTTTTTCTGTAGTTTGATCATCTACTCGAGTGCAAGAAACCTACCCCGTGTTCCTGTCAAATCTATCAAAGTGATCCACGCATCATCATAGTATAATTCAATTACCTAGATTAGTTATCATTCAATTATCTAGATTAATATATTACCTTATAATATTTCTAGTATATATAATCAATGCAAATCAACCCATAGATTATGGAAGTTATCCATTACTTCTGAATTCCAATAAAACGAAATTTTGAAACTCAAATAGCAACCTAATTTGAAATTTTCAATCACCCTATAAATAATAAAATTTAAAATTCCAATCAACCCAAATAAGCATATTTACTATTTACCACGAAAAACGTTCTTTAAAAATCACTAAATTAAAGCTTTTAACCAAAACTTCATTAGTTGTATCTTGCCATGAATCCCACTCCAAAAGGTGCTCCCGCCGCTCCTACCTAGACGCAAAAACAAAAAAGAAAGTCACTTATTTGTTTGGGGTCATTAGCAATAAGCCCCTCATATAGCTAAAAAATAGTGATATGTCCATCTCTTAAATTTTTCTTTATGATAATCCCTAGAAATTGTATTCCTAATACTACCATTTGGTCAATTAGCATAATTTGTCTCAACTATTCCTTTTTTTTTCTCTTTCTATAACAACAGTCTATTTGCTAAAAATTTGCTACTGCTAGTTTAGATGTAGAGAGAGAGAGATAGAGAGAAATCGAAAAATACAGAAATACAGATAGAAATTGTAGCACCCCCCTTCTAATCGGGCAATAAATCGAACCGGTTTATCGGAATGTTCATTTATCTAGCGGAAGCAAAATGATCTCTTTGTAATTTTTAAAACTTTGGAGTGGGACTAGATGAAATTATTAAAAATCTCTTCTTTAGGACATTAAAAATCCTTTGTGATTTTCGAAAACTTTCTTAGGAGGATTTTTGTTCGAGTGCTACACTATCAACGATCGATTTTGATTCGAAAAGAAATCAGAGTTTTGAAAGGTATTTTGGTGAATATTTTGAAAACCACTAGTGAGACGTGACAATAACAAATTTACTGAAAGGACTATTTTGTAATAAAGTCAAGAACGATCCATACCGGATTCGAGTTCAAAAGATCCAAAAAGGGAAATACTTAGGTTTACTATTACATCACCAAAAACCAAAATACTTTAGCATCATTCATAGGTCCTCGTACAACTTCCAAAAATCCCGGCCAAGACCTCGATCCGCTACTCGATCCATTCCGGTGAAGGGTTACCAACACTATTGCCCGTAATTAAAAGGCATCTATATGAGCTATGAAGCTCAGTAAGAAATCCGATGAAATATCGAACTTTGAAAATACGTTATATATAATATATAGTATTATGTAGCTATCCTTACTCACGTTCCAAACAACACAAGAAAGACGGTCAATCTCATAATTCACGAAAACACATCATTCAGACATAAACACTTATTTATGCAAAATGACTAAAATGCACTTTTTATGAAAATTCGTGTAAAAACATTTTTCGTTTATCGGATCCGTGAAAGATTAATTTATGTGCCTAGCAATAAACTATAAAGCGTTTCGAGCCTGTTCTATAAAACCACGTATTTCATCATAGTTGGATATCGGCCCACCGTATCCCGTTTATTCACTAAGCATTAACTTCTGTGCTTAGCAATTAACTATAAAGCGTTTCGAGCCCGTTCTATTGTGGAATCAAGCCACGTATTTCATCTTAGATGGATACCGGCCCATCGTATCCCGTTTATTCACTAAGCATTCCATTAATCTTTCAATTTTCAAAATAATGAAATGCAATTTTTTTTTTCAAAATTATGCTTTTGTCACACTAATTATGCAATTCACGCATAACACCACAAATATCAATCAAGTACCATATAATCACATAATTACCATAACTTATAACATACTTATGCAATAATTCACAAATATGTATACACACACAGCCACACACACGGCACACATACATACACATCCAGCCAAACACATATAATATGTCACCATTTAACACTTAAATATGTTTGCCAAGCAAGTACCTTTTTATCCATTACTTAACGAATTTATTAGCACTTCTAGGCAATAAATCCATTTCGATTAATTTCCACAACTATTTAAGGCACATCTTCTGCAGAAATTTAAGGCACACAATCTCAAGTTTCATCCTTCTCAATCAACTATTTCAAGACAAGGAGATTAAAGCACAACATCATAAATGACATGCATGATATTAAAATTTAGAAATAATAGTAAACTAATTCCAAAAAATTCCAAATTAAATCCTTAGAGTTCCTAAGTGACCAAAGTTGTAGTTTCTGAAATCATTTTAAAATTTCATAAAGTTTCGAATTTTCTTTAAAATAAAAACTAGGAAAAACCCTTTTTTTTTCTTAAAAATGCAAATTCTTAATATGACCCCAATAAAACTTTTAAAAACTCAACTTCCTTCTTATTTAACCCTTGCTGGAAAAACAGACTCCCAAAATTTAGAAGGGACTAATTTTTCGAAAATTACAATTTTGACCCCAAAATTTCAAGATCTACCCATGCATGCAATCACACTAAAAGTTAAAAATCTGATTTTTCATAAAAAAACCCCAAACAATCTGAAATTTTAGTTTAATATATGCAGAAAACAAAGTTAAAAAGTTACTTGAGGCAGAATTTAAAAAAAAATACATATTTTACCCCAAAATCTCTAGATCTATACATCCAAGATCACTAGAAGTTCAAAAATTCATTTTCTTGTACAACCCTTTTCAAAATTCGAATTTCAATTAATAAATGCTGAAAAACAGTTTTGAAAACACATTTAGGACTGACTTCTTTAAAATTACGAATTTGACCCAAAAATCTTTAGATCTATACATGCAACCCCATTAAAGATCAAAAATTCATTTTTCTTGCAACACTCTTTAAAAATCTGAAATTTGTTTTAAGTTCTTGGACAATAAAACTTTTATCTAAACATAAATGATTCATGCAAGAACAAGAAACTAACAATCAACATAACTTTTCCATTTTTCCCCAAAAAGGCCTAATTTATTCGAAATCTTTCCAAGTCTTTTAAGAAATTTTGAAAACCATTTTTGTAATATTGACACCCTTTAATTGCAGCAATAAATCGAATTTTTTCACCTTAATAACCGAAAGAAAAATGAAGTAAAATCGAAGGAAAATGCTTCAAAGGTTGATGCCAAGCTCTAGCCAAACTATTTTGATGGCGAAGGAGATGGGGGGTGGATCTTCAAGTGAGATGTATATATTCTTTGGAAAATCGTGGTCTAGGCTACTCTAAGTCCATGATTAAACAGAGGACTTTTAAAATGATTTTTTTCATTTTCTTTAAAAATTGGAAGTGAGGGGGAAGAAGATGAAGAATGGAAGTGGTGGTGATGTCTCGGTGGAATGATGGGAGGAAGACAAGTAATAGGGTGAGGTGGAAGAAGAGTGTAGGATTACACTAGGTGCAATTTATTAATTATTTAATTAGCCTCTTTTTTTTACTAACAAACACACACATACGGCTAGATACATATACATATATAATATTATATTATAAAATCAAGCAATGCATGTAAAATCCATGTATGTATGCATGTATGCTATCAAGTAAAGGTCTATGTAGGTATAGGATAGTCTAGGGTAGTGTATTATCACATTTAATTAATCAAATATAGCATATAGTAGTCTAATTCACATAATTCACATAAATTTGTTACAAAATAAATCTACTAATTAAATATAGCACATAAATAATTCACATAATTAAATTCACGTAAAATCTCACGTACGGAATTTTCGAGGTTGGAAGATTAGATTCTGGATTTTGGGTTTTGGAAAGGCGGGGTGTTACAGAAATATAACGAAAGAGAGAGACGGGGAGTCGACTACAATGGCGGTGGCGATGGACAGATCTAAAAAAAAAAAAAAAAAACTGAGAAATCGATAGAGATAACGAAAAAGAGAAAAAAAACCTTACCTGGAGACGAAGGAGGCGGTGATGGCAACGAGCGGCGACGATGGTGGTGTAGAGATCTATGAGATAATGATGGTGGTGTAAAGAGAAGAGAGAAATATATTTATGTGGAGACGAAGGAGGAAGCGGCGAAGGCAATGAGCGGCGGCGGCGCGGCGGCTGCGGCAACGGCAGTGGAGGAAGGTTGGAATTTTCGGAGAGAGTTGAGGGAGGTGGAGAGGTGGAGAAGATGAAAGTGATAGAGGTGTGCAAATAATTAGTGGTACAGTAATTGAGGGTATATTTATCTTTTTCACACTAGTAGAGGGGGGTCTCACTAATTAAGAATGAAATTTCGGTGTAGGAAAAGTCTTTAAAAGTCAATTGAGTTTAGTTCAAAATGTTTTTCATTTGAGGGGTGTATTGCATATTTCAACTTTTTTTTTTTTTTTTTTTTTTCTCTGAAAAAGTAAATACCAAAAAAAATGCATTTGCTATCGTGGGACTAGGGGTGGTAAAAGAGTCGAGCCGACTTGTGAGCTCGATGAGCGCTCGATAAAAGCTCAAACTTGGAATTGAGTATTTTCAGCTCGTGCTAGCAAGCTCGAGCTTTCTGATGAGTCGAGTTGGAGCCAATTTTTAGATGTTCATGAGAGTCGGCTCGCGTGCCTTATTTATTATTTATTATTTTTTAATGTTATTTTATATATTATTTTTTATTTCAATATTGTATAATAATGTAAAATATTACATAAATAAATAAAAATAAAAATAAATATTAAAAAATATTTAATTACAATTTATTGTTTATTTTGCAATTCTTTTTAAAATAATTTTTAATAATAATAAAATAATAATAAAAAATATTTGAAAAAAAAAACCAACAAAATGAGTTTGGGGTCAAGCTCGACAAATGGGCACGAGCTCGAGCTCGAGCCAAAAAATAAAGAACTCGACGAGCTCGAGCTCGAGCTCGGACCTGCCAAAAAAGGCGAGCTCAGCTCGTTCACACACCTACGTAGGACCCGCGAGTTTCACTATCAACTCCATTGGTCCAGATTACTAGAATTGCACTTGACAACATTGTTCCTTAGATTAAAAGTTGTCCATCAATGTCTTGATGCCCTCTTCCACCACCACCACCACCAGAGGCGGAAGATAGAGGGGAGGGAGGGGATTACAAAAAATATTTTTTGGTTCCCAATCTTGTGTAAATATAAGTTTTAACCCTTCATTTGTTTTTCTCTATTTTATGTAAATTTATATACTTTTCCATATTTATTATTACAACATAAAATTATTGTTAAAATCATACCATTTTTGTAACATCCCACATTTTCAAAACCCTAAAATTAACCCGAATTTAATCCTCCTAACTCGAATATCCTTGTGTGATATTATTACGTGAAATTCAACTTTTTAGTCAAGAAAAGTATTTTTTAGATTTTTATTTATCAAAAAATTCAAAAAATTTTAAAACTGTAAAATAATTTCGGAAACTTGAAACTTGATCAGTTAATAGTCTTATAATTTAATTTTAGAATTTTTGGAAGTCCTTTACTATTATTTCAAAATTTAATGGTTTATGTGCTATTTATGATGTTCTTGTGATTTAATTGTTACTTCTTGGCATGGTGTGCTATAATGATGAATCATGGGATTATACACTTTAATTTACAGCAGGAACATGTTTAATATGTTGTTGGAATTTATTGAGGTGAGTTAAATTTCTAAATGTGACAAGAAACTCATTAAAAGTTTGAAAAGAAGTGCCTTTGCTTTACAAGCATGATTTGGCTAATTAATACATGTGTTGATGATGATGGTTGCATGGTATGTGTGTGTCTATGGTGTGAATAGGTACGTGCACCGTGTGTGTCCAGTGTGTGTGTGATTGAGATACATGAACGGTTATTTAATTAGTCTATATGATGATAGGTGAATTATAGATGCTTATGTAGTTATGTGATAATTGTCATGTTTAAGTGTTAATTGCACGAGGTGTCCATTTAGGAAGTCTAGCATTCATGTACTTCACGAGCTTTTGAAAGTTTGAAAAATTCATGAGATACTTGGCTGAATAAACAACGGATACGGTGGCCCGATATCCAACTAGGTTAAGAAGGGTGGTTTGAATCCACCAAGAACGGGT
>NW_012193677.1:1021110-1048995 GCF_000504015.1 Erythranthe guttata | reverse complement strand
AGGTAATAGTAGTAGCAATCCATCCGTTGGAATGGATCGAGTAGCGTGTCGAGGTCTTGTCCGGGTTTCTTTGGACGTTCGTAAGGGGGGTTATATAAACGATGCATAATTATATACATTTTGGTGATGTATAATAATAAAGACAATTTGCTTCTCGTTTATTTTGGTTACCTTATTCCTCACTAGAGGAATGAACTCTTTGGGTACGAATATTATTTTGAATCTTATTCTAGATCCGTTTATAATAATAAAATAGCAATAATAAAATAGCAAGTTTTATTTATGTCTTTAATTCTCACCAAAAATATTTCTAAAACTATGATTTCTAGTTTGAACCGATAATAAAAAAAATTTTGAATAGTGTAGCACTCGAATAAATTCCTTCTTTAAAAAGGTATTTCAAACAAGAATTTAAACCGACTAGAATCTTTCAAGACAAGTTTTTCGAAAATGATAATGGTTTTGCACTAAAAAAATATGGATTTTAAATGGCAACAGTTTCGCTAAGATTTAAATTCGCTACGAGGTCCAAAATGCTTCCGCTAAATAAGTGTAATTCCGATAAACCGGTTCGATTTATCGCCTATATGAGAGGGGGTGCTACAGGGTGGTATTAGAGCATGGTTTATAGAAACTCGTATGAACTTCACGGGCTTAAAGACTATTAGAGACGTGAAACTCGACCCATTCGGTAATTATTTGAATTTAATACCTTATGTGTTTATGTGCTTTACTTATTAATTGCAAATTAATATAAAAGTAAGGGCAAGACGTATAACCCGAGGCTACTGATAAGTGTTCATTTTGCATGATTTTTACTTATCAATTCTTCGAGTGTTGGTCTTCGTTCGTCCGAGTTTTCGGCTTTATTTGTATATATTATGTTGTTTTTGTTTTATTTATATTTTAGGTAAAGAGAAGCTATTTTTGCCGATCCGAAACGATTTTGGAAGTGAAGCCGAAAATCAAACCAAACACCTGCAAAAGTGCATTATCGCGGGTTGTGGCACTGTTTTGTATTTCAAGCATAACGTATGCATACAACCTCCAATTGAGCAGATTCAAGTGGTCTTAGAAAGATAACTTCACGATCTACATCTTGTATGAAATGTGAAATTGTCAAATTCGGGCTAAAAAAGGGTCAAAAAAGTGTTTGAAGTTGGCGCAGAAGCCCAGATCGCGATCCAGCTTTCCTGTATCGCGATCTGGGGGGTCTTACATAAGCTTTTCTTGATCAGGACCCAGATCGCGATCCAGACTTCCTGATCGCGATCTGGGGGGTCTCACAGTACATTTTTTGATGAAGAACCAGATCGCGATCCACCATTCCGTATCGCGATCTGGAAAGGCGGTGCGCAGTTTCCAAGACTGCCAGATCGCGGTCCAAGAAGCCCAGATCGCGATCTGGGCACAAAATTCGAGACAAGATATTTTTCTTTGATTTCTTACTATAAATAGAAGGTGTCTTATTCATTTTGCAAGATCTCGACCATCTCTCGACAATCTCTCGACCTTTTCTTCGGTTTTCGCCCGCTCTTCGCGGGAAGCTTCGACGAGGGTTTCGACGAGGGTTTTTCATAAGCTTTTTCTTTACGTTTAGTTTATGATTTCTCGTGTTCTTCATTTGGATGCTATGCTTGTAATGAACTGAGCATTTTCTGTTAGGGAAATGAAACGTTGTATATATTGATTTTGATTTCCAGATCTGTGATATATTTGTCGTTCTTTGATTCTGTTTATGTTTCCCTGTATTAAATGCTTTCGATTGTTTGGCCAACAATTAAATTGATTGTAAATGGGAATGAACTCGAGAGAGGATTTCTCGTTTGATTTTAGAAAAACATAGCTCGGGTTGTGGAAACGGAGACGTGATGCACCTCGGGTAGCCCTTAAGGACTTGACCTAAATGCTCTCTTAATATCAGGTTCTGAACGGAGACGTCGGACCTGTGGGTAGACTCTAACTACACTGGAGACGGGGGTTAGGGTATTTTAGTGTCTGAGTTAGCGAATATAGAATTGACATTAGATTCGGATTTGTTGAACTTTATCAATAGTACACTGGTGGATTTTACCCTAGAAGCCATCGCACGTCGGAATTCCTCGCTTATACTGGCGGATCGTTGTTTTTATTTATTGTTTCTTTTTTGTTTTATTTATCCCATCCATTCTTGATCGTCTAGATAAAGTTTAGAATACTATAATTACGGTAGTTGGTAAATTTAGGAACTTAATTCCCTGTGGATCATATCTGGAATTCACTATTCTACAAAACGCTATGCTGTACACTTGCGGTTTTCATACGTAGGTTTTACGCGTACCAGCTACCAAGGCGCTTCTCCCAATGAATCCCAAGACTACAGCCAAACCATTCTTAATCTTTCGAACCTTATCCGAGAACAAGCCCAAAACCACCAACGTCAAATCGAACAACTTCTCCAACGTAACAAACTCAAATTAAGGCGCCCCAAGCTATATACGGACAATTCCTTAGAATGAATCCCACTGAATTCCATGGTGGTATCGATCCAGCCGTAGCCGAAGAATGGATCAAGTCTCTCGAAGTAATTTACGACTATATGCAAATGGCCGACCGTGTTCGAGTGCATTGCACCTTATTCCTACTCCGGAACGAGGATCGTCATTGATGGGAAGGAATCAATGAAGGGACAAATCTCGAAAATCTTCAATGGTCCGAATTCAAAGTCCAATTCTTCAAAAAATATTTCTTGAAAGATTTACGAGCTCACAAACTCAAAGAATTCCTCGAACTCCGTCAAGGAGACTTACCAAAGGCCCCATTCACTGCTCGAGGCGCCGAGGAAAAGAATAACCATTTCATCCGTGGTTTACAACCCGAGATCCGTAGACATATCCGTATGTCCGACGCTTCAACTTTCCAACAATTAGTGGACAAGGCCCTCATTGCTGCCCAAGACGAGCAAGAATTTTAATTTCTAGAATGTAATTGATTATGTGATTTTATTCAATTATTTCTACCAACTATGTTCTGAAATTTTTTCTATACTCTGAACTTTTAACATTTAAACAACAATAAACAACTACAACAATAAACAACTATTAAAATAAAATTAAGAAAACAGTTTCAAATTAAAACAAGAGTCTACAAATAACTTAAAATAAATAAAGTTTCACAAATTAAAAGAGTCTACAAATAACTTAAAATAACAATAAAGAACAATTAATAAATTAAATTAAGACAATAGTTTTAGAAATTAAAATAAAAGTCTAGGCATCATCCTCATCATCCTCATCCTCGACGATCTTCCACCTCATCCTCCTCCTCCTCCTCCTCCTCCTCCTCATACTCCTCCTCATGCTCATACTCATCCTTATACGAATCTGAATCCGAAACCGAATCCGAGTCCCGATTAGCGAACTTTGCTGAGCGCTTTGACTTGGCCATTTTCGCCTTTATGGATTGGGCGGATTGGGGGCTTGAGTCTCTTCCGTACTTATCCTCCTCTTTAGACACCGTAAAAGATGCCCCGTCTCCCAAGTACCCGTCGGAGTCGTAATGGTCATCGTGGCGGGTGTTTTCATGGTTCGTTAGATTATGTTTATTCTCGAAAGTTTCGTTGCACACGTGGCAAAAAAAATAGCCTACAAAATCAAAATATTAGTAATTAGAATTAAGAAAAAAAATCAATGAATAAAAATATCCGTAAACAGAATTTTCTATCGAACAAATTAGCTAGCATGCATCACGGTATATAGTAAAATTAATAGCAGCAAGTATTTTCTGAAAAATGCAAAAATGCCCTTTAAATTATAAAAACCCTAAATAGTCAACAATCTGAACGGTATACAGTAAAATTAATAGGAAACAATTATTTTCTGAAAAAAAATGCAAAAATGCCCTTTAAATTTTAAAAACCCAAAATAGTCAACAATCTGAACAAATAGCTAAGCATGCATCTCGGTATACAGTAATTATTAGCAACAAGTATTTTCTGAAAAATCCATAAATGCCCTTTAAATTTTATACAACCTAAATTGGCAACAATCTGAATTACGTTAAAGAAGATAAGAGATTACCTGGGGACGAATCCCCCTCAGTCGGCTCCTCCTCCTCCTCCTGTGTCGTCTCCTCATCCGCCGGCTTCGGGTCGGACCCGGGCGGAACCGGATCAGAGGAAGCCGAAAGGGTGCGGCTCCTGCTGCTGCTACTACCTAGAACGCATCAAATAAAAATTAAGTAGAAATATAGACAACTTTTATATATATGAAAAAAATTAATAGCGAAAAGGGGGGGTTTTGTCAAAGCTCGTAACCCGAAAAAGAATTAAAATAAAATAAAAATAAAGAACTTATTTATATTAAAAAAAATTACTTTTTTTTTTTTTGGAAAATAATTAATACCAAAAAGGAATATTTGGCAAATTTCGAAACCCCAAAAAAAAAAAAAAAAATATATATATATATATATATATAAAATAAATAAATACATAACTCATTAATTAATTCGTTGGCTTTTTTACTTTCTTTTCCTTTTTTTTTTAAGAAAAAAATAATACGAAAAATAGGTTCTTATACTATAAAATAATTTACCAACTGATCTTAATGCTTTTGACAAAGCTCGAAAGCCGAAATTTTTCGACATTGTGAAAAAGAGAGCGAGAGAGAGGAGAATAGTAAATAGTAAAAATGCAGTTTAATAAAATTCACATGAGTATGAAGTTTCACTTTTCATGAATAATAAAGTTTTAGTGTGAGACCCCCAAAAATAATATTGTTCTAAAGTTTTATTAGAATGAGATAATCGGAGCGTCGAATTTATGTCATTAAAAATGATTACAACAATGTTATAATATATTCTAAAGTCTTATCAAATATTCAAAAAACTATACATTTCTTAATCCAGTTTTGAAATAGTGGTATAGTTGAAGTTATTTAGATGTCTTCTAATAAAATAATACTTTAAATTGAATATATATATATATATATATTAATTTTGGTTGAGTGTAACAAATATAAAATAAATAACTAGATTTTGCAATGTAATTTCCAAAATTATTCTACAACATTAATAAAAAGCTCTAATTAACATATTCTACTATGTGTATAGAAAGCTACAATTAATATTTCCATGTTATGTATTGTTGGGTTATTTTAATAAAAATAATATATTTTACAATAATGGCTTGACCATTTTTACGAGGTTATTTAGACCACTATTTAGAAACCTCAAAAACCATTATTTCAGAGGCTGCCCGTACTCCCCCCCCCCCCCCCATTCATCGCTTGAGATGCTGATGAGAAGAAGAACCATTTCATTTGTGGCCTCCAACCCGAAATCCGTAGAGACATTCTCGTATGTCCGATGCCTCGACTTTCCGCCAACTTGTGGACAAAGCGCTCATGGCTGCCCAAGACGAGGGAGAAATTCAAACAAACGCCGACCGCCACCAAATTTCCAACGCCCATGGGAAAAGAACGACTTTGGCAACCGCTCATTCCGAGGGAAAGGAACGCATCCCCTTCGCCAATAAACCGGACCACCGCCACCGCGCCGAGGCCAACCTGCCCAACATGTGAAAAGAGTCACTTCGGAGAATGAATACAAGGAACGAGGAATTGCTTTTGATGCCATCAGCCTGGACACATGGTAAAAGACTGTCCAAAACCTCCACCGAACGTCCCCGGTCGAGTGTTCGCCATGACTCAAGAACAAAGCAAGCAAGACCCGTCTATGATAGCATGTACCATATTTATCCTCGAAGAACCAATATATGCTCTAATCGATTTCGGCTCTACTCAGTCCTTTATATCAAAAGACATAATTGCGCACTTAAATCTCTAACCAAATCGACTAAATTACGAATACCTAATTCTCATTCCCTCTGGCAAAGAAATGTGCTCCAATCTAGTCATAATCAATTGCCCGATCAAAGTTCACACCCAACCCATGAATTTCGATTTAATCCTCCTACCAATCCAAAACATCAAAGTTGTACTAGGCATGGACTGGTTAACCAAATTCAAAGCCCAAATCGATTGTGCCTCAAAAACAGTTATCTTTCCCCTTCCGAACGGCAAAACCCTAAAATTCCGAAGTCAACCCAAAACCTCGATTCCAATCATCTCCGTGATCAAAGCAGTCAAACTTATTCACAAGGGTCATTCCGGCTACTTAGTGGATATTTTGAAATTTGAATCCGATCCCAAAGCCCAATTTCCGAAATTCGAGCTGTCCGAGAATTTCCCGATGTATTTTCCAATGAAATTTCTGGACTTCCACCCGATTGAGAAATTGAGTTCGAAATCAACCTCATCCCCGGAGCTACGCCAATTTCCAAAGCCTTTGCATCGGTTACCGTGAACTCAACAAAATCACAATCAAGAATAAATACACTACATCTTCCTCGAATCGATGATCTTTTCGACCAACTGCAAGGCTCATCGGTCATCTCTAAAATCGACCTCAGATCCGGTTACCACCAACTCAAAATCAAAGAATCCGATATTCCCAGAACAGCTTTCGGAACCCGGTATAGCCACTACGAATTCGTTGTCATGCCCTTCGGTCTAACCAACGCACCCGCAGCTTTCATGGACCTTATGAACCGAGTCTTTCATCAATACTTGGACCAGTTCGTAATTGTCTTCATCGAAGAAATTCTCATCTACTCCAAACCCCAAGAAGAACATATGGCACACATTCGCACCGTACTCCAAACTCTCTGATCGCATCAGCTATACGCCAAATTCAGCAAATACGAATTCTGGCTATCGAGTGTGGCTTTCGTTGGTCACATTGTTTCAGAAAGAGGAATCTCCGTCGATCCTTGCAAGATAGAAGCGGTGTCAAATTGGCCAATTCCGAAGAATACAAAGGAAATCCGAAGCTTCCTCGGACTAGCCGGCTATGACGGCAAATTTGTGAAAGATTTCTCGAACTTGCCTCTCCACTCACCCGATTAACTCGAAAATACGTCAAGTACCAAGGGACGCCCGAATGCGACGCAAGTTTCACCGAATTAAAGACTCGACTCACCTCGGCACCAATTCTCGCACTACCAGAGAAAGTCGGAGAATTCATAATCTATAGCGGCGCCTCGAAATTAGGATTGTGAGTCGTACTCATGAAAAATGGTAAAGTTATTGCCTACGCCTCACGACAACTCAAAGAGTACGAACGCAATTATCCAACGCACGACCTCGAATTAGCCGCCGTCGTTTTCGCACTCAAGATCTCGCGACACTATCTCTATGGTGAAAAGTGTACCATCTACACCGATCACAAGATTCTGAAATACTTCTTCACTTAGATGGATTTGAACATGAGGCAACGTAGATGGCTCGAACTAGTCAAAGATTACGATTGCGATATACTCTACCACACCGGCAAAGCAAATGTGGTCGCCGACGCACTTAGCCGCAAATCAATCAACGCCCTCATAATCCAATCTAACTTGGGAGAATCAATCAAATCCTCCCAACAAAATGATCCGCAAATTCAAAAAATTCACAATAACCTCGAATCCAATCCAGAATTCTGAATCACCGAAAAAGATCTTGTCCGATTTCAAAATCGCATCTACGTCCCCGACGATTCAAATGTTCGCCGACTAATCTTAACTGAAGCTCACCAAACCACGTACACTTGCCACCCCGGAGAAACCAAAATGTACCAAGATCTTAAAAAGCTCTACTGGTGGCCTGGAACGAAGAAACGTGGCCCGATTCGTCGTCGAATGCCTAGTGTGCCAGCAAGTCAAAGCGAAACATCAAAGGCCCGGAGGTCTACTTCAATCAAACCTAATTCCAGAATGGAAATGGGAAGTTGTTACGATGGACTTCGTGCAAGGATTTCCGAAGACCCAAAGAGGATCCGACGCCATTTGGGTGATCGCTGACCGACTGACCAAAACGGCTCACTTCCTTCCAGTCCGAATGACCTTTTAGTGTAGAGAACCTGACCGAACTATACATCCGTGAAATAGTCCAACTCCACGGCGTCCCTGTCTCCATTATCTCCGACCGAGACCCTCGATTTTCGTCAAAATTTTGTAAAAGTTTACACGAAAACCTCGCAACGCGGTTAAACTTTAGCACCGCCTATCACCCCCAAACTGATGTCCAATCCGAACGAACTATCAAAACCTTAGAAGACGTTCTCCGCGCTTGTATTCTCGACTTTGGAAGAAATTGGGAATCCCGCCTCCCACTAATCGGATTCGTGTACAACAATAGCACATCAATTGGAATGGCACCCTAAGAAGCTCTTTACGGCCGCAAGTGTAGGTCCCCACTTCATTGAGACGAAATTGGCGAAAGAAAATTCCTTGGTCCCGACCTAGTCCAACAAACCGTCGAAATAATCAAAAATATTCGAGAGAAAATGCAAATCGCCCAAGATCGGCAACAAAGCTATGCCAACACTCGAAGGAGAGACCTGGAACTCGATGTCGGAGACTCCGTATTCTTAAAAGTGGCGCCTTTCAAAGGAATTATGCGATTTGGGAAAAAGAGAAAATTAGCACCGCGATTTATTGGTCCATTTGAAATTCTCAGCAAAATTGGTACTCGAGCCTACCGACTAGCCTTACCACCCCATTCATCCAACTTTCACAATGTCTTTCACGTTTTCATGCTTCAGAAGTACATTCGCAGTCCAGACCACGTATTGAAAACCGAACCGATCAAACTAAACCCTAATCTTGCCTACGAAGAGAAACCTTCCCAAATACTTGATTCCAAAACCAAAGCCCTTCGAAACCGAACCCTAAAATTCGTTAAAATCCTTTGGCAAAACCATACACCCAAAGAAGCCACGTGGGAACAAAGAATAAATGCGCGAACGTTACCCCAAGTTGTTCAGGTAACAATTTTGGGGACAAAATTTCTTTAAGGGGGGAAGATTATAACACCCCACCTTCCCAAAACCCTAAAACCCGAAATAAATATTCCTAACTCTAGAATCCTTAGGTGATACATGATATTAATTTATGACTTTCTTGAATAATTACATGCATCATTTAATTATTTGAAATGTGGTGATTACATGAAATTCATTTGTGAAATTCGTGAGTATGTGTGAATTATGTAAATCTAACTATGTGGCTTATGTGAATAATTACATGTCTTACTTGGTAGATTACTTTTATATGTTCCAAATTTGGTGACTTATGTGAATATATTTTATGATATAGTACTAAAGTGTGATTATAAAAATATACGTACATACGTACACTACATGCATACATATATACATTTTTATGCATATATATATGTACAGACTATTACATACATTGTATAGATTTGAGTATATATATATATATATATATATATATATATATATATATATATATATATATATATATATATGTGTGTGTGTGTGTGTGTGTATGTGAGAGTGCAAGTTGTGCTTTATTTTAAATAAATCAATTAAGGAATTTTGCATGCCTTTCCACTTGGCATTTAGCCATCATTAGCACTTATCCTACACTCCACCTTACTTAGTAAGATCAAGAGACACCATTCATCTTTTTTATTTCAACACATAGCTACTTATTTGCCCTCTCCTTTTCTCTCCACCGAAGCGACCACCTCCACCGTCGGCCTCCTCTTCTTCCACCTCTACTTCAAATTTTCAAGAAATCCCAAAATAAAATATGAAGGTCCCCTATTTAACCCTTGCTTTAGATTACACCAAAAACACCATCAAGAATTCTTGCCTACTCACTGGAGATAATAACACATCCCTCTTAGAAGCTCACACCATTTCCTTCACAATCAAAGTTGCTTGGCTAGACTTCGGTATTTGAAAGCTCTCCCCTTCGGTTGTTTTTCCTTTCTTCGGTTATTAGGTAAGAAATTTTGATTTCTTGCTACAATTAAAGGGTGTCAATAGTATCAAAATGGTTTTCAAAATTTCTTAAAAGATTTGGAGAGATTTCGAGAAAATTAGGGCTTTTTGGGGAAAAATGGAAAAGATATGTTGAGTGTTGATTTCTTGTTCTTGCATGCATTATTTGTGTTGGTAGTGGGTAGATACAAGTTTCATTGGCCAAAATAAGTGAAAATTTCGGATTTGAAAAAGGGGTTGCAAGAAAAATGAATTTTTGAACTTTTATGGGGTTGCATGTGTAAATCTAAACATTTTGGGTCAAATCCGTTAAGAAGTCAGTCCTAAATGTGTTTTCAAATTTGTTTTTCTGCATTTATAGAACAAAAATTTCGGATTTAAAGAGGTTGTGCAAGAAAGATTGATTTTTGAACTTCTAGTGTTCTTGCATGTATAGATCTAGAGATTTTGGGGTAAAATATGTAATTTTCGAAATTTCTGCCTATAGTAACTTTTTAGGGATAATTACACTTTTGGTCCCTCATGGTTAGCCCGATTTCATTTTTGGTCCCACTTGTTCAACGTGAACAAAGTTCACCTCCAAGTTTCAATTTTAAACACTTTTGGTCCCCGCCGTTACATATCTGTTGGCAAGTAACGGAAAATACTATTTTGGGGTGAAAATTGAAATTTTAAAATCTTTTGGGGCTGAAAATAATTATAAATTTAAAATAGACTACTTATAAATTTTAATAATAAAAAAAATAAAGAAACAAATTATTTTTTAATATACTTAATATTATTATATTTATACTACTTATTATCAATTTTTTAAACATAAAAAAATTAACTAAACAAATCATTTTAATCATACTTAATATTATTTTTAATTATACTACTTATGATAAAACAATTAATAACAAAAAAATAAATTAACTAAAAAATTATTTTTAATTATACTTAATATTATTATAATTGTAGTACTTATAATTATTTTTTAATAATAAAAAATAAATTAACTAAACAAGTTATTTTTAATTATACTTAATAGTATTTTTAATTATACTACTTATAATAAAAAAAATAATAAAAAAAAGGAAATTAGTTGAACAAGTCATGTATAATTATACTTAATATTATTATAATTATACTACTTGTAATTAATTTTTTAATAATAAAAAAAATAACTAAATAAATTATTGTGCATTATACTTAATATTAGTTTTCATTATACTACTTATGATTATTTTTTAATACTAAAAAGAAATTAATTAAATAGATTTCATTATACTTAATATTATTAAAAGTTTAATTATAAGTAGTCTATTTTAAATTTCTAATTATTTTTCAGCCCCCAAAAAAATAAAAAAATTAATTTTCGCCCCAAAATAGTGTTTTCCGTTACTTGCTAACGGACATGTAACGGCGGGGACCAAAAGTGTTCAAAATTGAAACTTGGAGGTGAACTTTGTTCACTTTGAAACAAGGGGGACCAAAAGTGAAACCGGGCCAAACATGAGGGACCAAAAGTGTAATTATCCCTAACTTTTTAACTTTGTCTTCTGCGTTTATTGAATTAACATCTCAGATTGTTAGGGGTTTTTCATGAAAAAGTGGATTTTGATCTTTTAGTGTGGTTGCATGTGTAAATCTTGAAACTTTGAGGTCAAAACTGTAATTTCTAAAACATCTGTCATTTCTAAATTTTGGAATCTGTTTACCAGCAAGTATTAAATGGGGAAAAAGTTTCCTTTTCAACGGTATCAAATAATTAAGGTTATATTAGAGTTTTGGATTTTCAAAAGAAAAAGGGATTTTTCTAGTTTTTAATTCCAAGAAAATTCGAAACTTTATGAAAATTTAAATAATTTCAGAACTAAAACTTGGATCAGTTAGGAGCTATATGATTTAATTTGGGAACTTTTGGAATTGGTTTGCTATTATTTCGAAATTAGAACATTAATTGATGTGAATTCTCATTGCACATTGGATTATTTATACAAGAACTAGTACATGCATAGTCATCCACTATTACAAAGAGAAAATGACACGTATAAGAGCTATATGAATTGTCATGCTTAATCTATTAGATAGCTATTCAATTTGGCTATCTTGTTTTGATTTTCCTTAGCTCATAAGATAGGATAATTCTTTAGTCCAGATATTATAATACCCCTCATTTGGATGAAACATTATCCTTATATCGGCTGTAAATTTGGATGAGTGAAATACATGTATGCCTCGTTAAAAACTTCAAGTCGGAAAATTCAGTGGCACAAAACTGATCAGAAGGGAAAAAGAGTGCATAATTCAATCCAAGTCGTTTGCATAAGCTGCGTCGTTAAAAACTTGCTGAAAAATCTAACGGGACAAAACCAGTCTAAAGAGAAAAAGAGTGTAGCACACTATTGCTTCCCCTGAAATGAGCAGTGTAAATCTTTGGGGTGAGCTATCAATCTTGCTCCATATCAGTTCTTCTCATTTAATGGGGTATGCCAATTTCTTCTTATGAAAGAATTTTGGAGATATATTTAGATCGATCGTCTCTTATGCATCTGCCTCTTATCTGCGAACACGATATAACATTATTCAATATTGAAATCATTATACACGATTTATTGAGCAATCTAGAATGCAAAAATATTATTGATGAATAAATCATGCCTATCCCAAATTTAATTGCAATAACTTATGGGATTCTCGGTATTCCCGGGATTTGATATCGCTTTTTCGATATGAGGCTCAAAAGATTCATCTGGAGCATCCTCACTGGGAACCACATTGTTCAAGGGTTCATTAATTTTCCCCTTTCCTTTTCTAGGAACAATGTTCTTTCATCCAATAAGTCGACCCCGTTTTCATCGTGGGGGATCATCATTCATTTTCGCATGTCCTTCGGGAACATCGATCCTAGATGGAACATTCACAGGTAGAATATAAGACTTTGTGACTTTACTAGCATCATTAAATGCATCCGGAAGTCTATTGGCAATATTTTATAAATGAATGATTCTATGAACCTTATTTTCACTTTCAGATGTACGTGGGTCGAGATGAGATAAATGTTGCTCCCACCATGTGAGATTCTCGATTGGCTTATGTTTATCATTATCCCAGAATAATATTCTGAATATCCTTACCAATCGGTGTAGATATTGTCTCATCAAAGTGACAATCGCCAAATCAAGCGGTAAATAAATCACCCGTCATTGATTCCAAGAACCTAATAATTGACGGTGAATCAAATCCAACGTATATGCCAAGTCGGCGTTGGGGACCCTTTTTAGTCCTCTCAGGAGGAGAAATTGGCACTTGCACAGCTCAACCAAATGTGCGAAGGTGCGATATATCGGGCTCGAATCACAAGGCCAATTTCATTGGGGAATGCATACGATAAGCAGTGGGGCGTAATTTAACCAGTGCTGATGCATGCAATACTGCATGGCCCCGTGCTGCACTAGTGAGTTTAGATCTCATCAGCAGAGTACGAGCAATTATTTGGACTCGCTTAATCAAAGATTCCAGTCCATTTTGAGTGTGAACGTATGCTACTGTGTGCTCGACATTTATTCTCAGTGCTGCACAATAATTTGTGCTAGCAAATGCGCCGATGTCACATTTTGCGTAGTACCATTAGGCAACATAATTATTGCTATCCCAGAGCCATTTATTATATCCACGGGACCTAATATGGTTTTCACTCGTGATTTGCACAATGTCATGCTCGAGAAATATATTTTATTATTGAATATTGAGTGTGTAGTTGCACTATAGAGTATGCAATAGTCATATTTGTCCATGTTTTTCATGTCGCGTATCAAAATCAGCTCAGCCTCGGGTATTTATCCTCCAAGAGAGATATGTACATGTGGTTTTATACAAAACAACTCAATCTTGGGAATCACACCTTCCAAGAGAGATTTATACATGGAGACACTCAAAATAGCTCAATCTCGGGAATGATATCTTCCAATGTATATGTGTGTGTGTGTGTGTGGGGGGGGGGGGGGGGTATAAAATAACCCAAAGCCCTTTAAGTTGGCTTTGATGAGTTTTACCACGTCTAGTGACTCTACGAGCTTCACGCTCGGAGTTATTTTCGGACCTTTGGCCTTTAAATCGGCTTTTGACGGATATTACCATGTCTTCCCTCAACGAGCTTCAGGCTCGGAGTTATATTTGGGACTTAGCCTCTAAATTGGCTTTCTTTTCTCTACGAGTTTAGTCTCGGAGTTATAATAACAATTTAGCCTCAATGTCGACTTTCTTGTCTAGACGAGTTTAGACTCGGAGTTATATTAATGATTTAGCCTCTATGTCGGCTTTCTTGTCTCAACGAGTTTATGCTCGGAGCTATATTAAAGATTTAGCCTCTAAATCGGCATTCTTGTCTCAACGAGCTTAGGCTTGGAACTATATTTCATTTACTTGACGATAATTCTAACGTCTTGACTCAACGAGTTTTTCGGCTCAGAGTTATAGTATGACCTCTATACGGTCTCAGTTAAGCTCTACGGGTAATGTGCCCGGAGTTAATACGATAGCCTCTAAATCGGCTTTAAACGGAGATTATTATTTCCCCAACTCCACGAGCTTGTGCTCGGAGTTAATCTCATAGTATCTAAATCGACCTTCAACAGAGATTATTATATCTTTCATTCGACAAGCATCATGCTCGGAGTTAATATCTTGGCCTCTAAATCGGCCCACAGATCTGTTAAAATTAGCACGTGCTTATAACACTGTTTGGATCCACAAGCTTGCAGATATAAATTTCAGCAAATATATGAGCTATATATGTGTATACACGATCCATCATATCCTTTGAGAAATGATAGCGTATAAAATACCAAAGTATTCGCTCATCATTCTCGTTTGTCTTTTCGACAATAGATTGAGGATCTAGATTTTCATAAGATAAAATAGAAAGAAAAATACGAAAATAGCAAATCCCTATCGAGCAAAATCTCGTGCTAATAACGTGTTATAGAATAAAAGCTATATAATATAAATGTAAAAGCTCAATATCAAATTCACCAGATTGAATTTGCTCACTAGATATCAAATTCACTAATAAAATATACTAATAAAATATATAGCATTACAAGAATCTCATTGCACATTTTATACAAGGACGAGTACATGCATAGTCTTCCACTATACAAAGAGATTGCACATTAGATTATTTATACAAGGAGTAGTACATGCATAGTCTTCCACTATTACAAAGAGAGAATGGCACATATAAGAGCTATATGAATTGTCATGCTTAGTCTATTAGATAGCTATTGAATTTGGCTATCTTGCATTTTAATGTTTAACTTATGTTTTAGAACGACTTTGTCAGAAGAATCAATGGTGAATTCTGGACAAAGAGAGAGAGAGAGAGCTAAGTCTTTAAAGTATAATCAAAGCGTTTGAAAGAAATAATAAATACAAATGATATTTGATATTTAGGCATACCGTGAAACTCGAGTATTATAATTAAATAAATGAAATAAAGGCTAGGATGAAATTAAAATATTACTTAGGCAACAGAAGAAAGAAAAGAGGATGATGGGGTGAACCAGGTTGGTGCAGGGTTCATCTTTCTAGCACTTTGGAGATCGCGAGGATAGTAGCACGGCGAGAAAGTCGAGTTTTCGTAATTAAAGATGCCGATATCGTGGCCGCCGCACGACACTTTCTTTTTACTCCAAGGCCGTGGAGTTAGTTGATGCGAGTCCGTGAAATAGATGCAATTGGGCTCGACATGACCGTTATAATTATCTTCATTTGGCACGACGACGAATCCATGGCCTTTCGCACCGATGAAGAACGACATACCATCCAAGTTACCATCCATGCGCCTCAGCTCTTTCTTCTTCTCTCCATGGTCGCCACCAGGAAGAACAATGATCTGGTCAACAACGAAACCAACGGTCTGGTACGGAAAACTATAATCGTGATAACCGTTCGGGCCCCGATGTATCTTAACACGTCTCGACACAACAAAGAGCCGATCCGACCGCTCGTCAAAGACAAGATATTTGAATAACTCGAAAGATGATGATTTGAGCCTATCCGCGTTTCCCTTGCCGCAACGAGGGCAGCGGTTATCCGCCGCAGCGAAGAGCGGCATGTCATGATTCAACAACTTCCCGTTCATTATCGGAGAGTGCGGGTCCCGCAGATCCCAACTCTCGAAGTCGCTGCATACGGTCATGCAGAACAACGATTGCTTCGTGTGTGAATAGATGATGTCCTGGTACATCCACGGAATCCTGCCTTCATTGTCGTGGAAGAGATCGCCCAAGGGAATCCACTCCTTACTGCGTCCGGGGCAGCAGTAGGCCAGCCTATGTTCGTTACCGAAAAACATAACCGCACGGCATTTGCCGTCTTCGTCTTCATCCGGAGGGGATGAGAGGATGAGCTTTACCGGACAACCCTGGCCTTTCCGGAATTTGTGTTTCGGGATGGATAGTGGCGGCAGATTTACGTGGCGGTGAGTGAGGGGATTGTAGAGAAACATATCGATGCCGCAAAGATCGCGCATGCGTCGCCACTTGTACGAACTGCGCCGCCACTTCATTAGAGCTAGCCAACCGTGCGAAGAACCGATCACCATCCCGTCTTTCCCTCTTTTTTTGTCAACACTTATGACTTGCTTATCAGCCAGGTTGTAAAAGTTGTACACCATGTTGTCGAGTCCGTGTTCTTCCAAGCCCCCGTCTTCGATCATCATCCATGGCGCGAGCGGCCTAGTTGGTGATGACGATGATATTCTTCCCACAACTGCTTCGGTGCTCACTGGCCGACCACAAATCCAACTACAACAAGATCTGGCGATGCCGGCACTCCGATAAATCGAGCGACGGAGTATCAAAGACGCCATTTTTTTTTTTCGACCACCACTAAGGTTTTGATATATCTAAAGTAAATTTACCAATTCCAATTTTTCATAAAGTTTCTGAAAAGAAAATAAAATTGAACATTTAGACAAAAAAAGAATAAAAGATCTAAGAAATATTTTAGCAACCAAAATAAAAACACTACATGAAACTTTTCTAACATACCTTTCATCCCACGGAGAAGAACAGCGAAAGAAACTAAAGGAGGACAAGTGGTTTAAATAAAAAAAAAAATATAGCGGCTAGGGTTTGGAATTGGGTTTTTTAAACTCTTTTTTATTTAATCTCGACCCCTCAACTTTGCATGGATATTAAATTTAGTCCCCCTTGTTCATGACAACATATTTAATCCCTCGTGTTTTTCATCAAAAACAAATAAACTAAATAAATAGATCACAACATTTTGCTGCAGAAATTTGACTACTTATTAAGGAATGAATGTCATGTCTAAACTACTCAGGAATTGGCTCCTCATTATTCTAGTAATTTCTTTTTACGCCACATGACAAATATGCCCATTACAAATTAAGACATTTAATTAAAAAACGGGTAAATTACAAACATCCCCCTGAGGTATGGTGAAATTACAAAAACCCCCCTCTTGTTTGGATAATTACATCTACCCCCCTCAACTATGATTTTTTCTTACCTTTGTGGTGCCAAATTCAACATAGTCATCTAGATTCCGTGAAATGTGCTCTAGTTTGTACTCTTTGTGTAAAAAATACAGTTTTCGATGCACCACAAACTGATATATATACAAGCTAAAAATCACATATTATGGCCATCTTGCTTCATAATGTAGAGTTTGAATGGGATAAAACGGGTACAAAAGTGATAATATTCCATATAATCTCGAAGATTCCACTAAATTTGATGAGTTGAGGGGGGTGGTTGTAATTATCCAAACAAGAGGGGTGTTTTTGTAATTTGGTCATACCTCAGGGGGTGTTTGTAATTTACCCTTACAAAAATGGAGATTGGAAAAACGTGATAGGTACTAGAGGGTAAGATTGGAAACAAATATTCTAGGGGGTTTTCACAATTGTCTTGCAAATATATTCATATTATTCAAATTTATTTGTTAATAAGGAAAATTATTTCATATATGCCAAGATTACCTAGACTCCTTTAAACCTTAATTCAACTCTAATTTCATGATTTACACTCTAATTTAGCCCAATTTCACAAATTAACCAATTTTGACAAAGTGCTATTGTTTGTTTTCCAAGTATGCAAAGTGGAATCAAGCCAACAATTAATGATATATGTTATCTTTAGAATTGTATTTTGTAGCTTCCCCTACTTGCACATTACATGGAAATATTCATAATAGCCTTCTACGCACCTAGTACAATATGTTTAGATATTTTAATTAATGTTGTAGAATATATATGGAACTTACATTGCAAAATGTAATTATGAATATTATATTTGTTACATTCTACAAATATATATATATATATATGGGATTTGTGTGCATAAGTTTATTGATGATGCTAAATACTTAGATCACCTTGGGTAGTATAGTAAAATGAGTTGGGAGAGCAAAGTGGATCACTAGCTCACGAGCTGGATGATTCTGAGGTTCCTGCGAAAGTAATACACGTGAACTAAGTCGGGGGTTGATCCGGCGGAAACCCCTCCGACGCTTAAGTCAGATGTACGGGATCGTAGAAATGGTAGATCATAAGCACTAGAATTGTTGTGTATAATGGAACGTACCTTAACAAATAAGTAAAAACCTTTATTTATATATCTTTGATTGAGTTGGATTTACTTTGTTGGGCCCAAGTCCTCTTTGAAGGTGTTTGGGTTTCGTTGTAGTGGTCTTTTAAATTGGGCTCGTGACCCAGTGAATAAATAAATCGTGGGTCCATTGGATCGGTCCAATTAGGCATATGCATATCATTAAGTCTCCCACTCTCCATTCGATGTGTGAGTGATGTCGAAAGGGGTACCGAATCGTTTCGGGAGTAGATAAGTGTTGTAAGCAGTCATTAACCGCTGTCGTGGAATAATAGTAATAACAATATTAATATTATTTTTATTTGGTAGGAGAATATATATTTAAGGGTCTTAAATATAAAATCCTTGGCGAAGATAGGAGCTTTCTAAGTTGAAGAAGAGTAATTCTCAACTCTCGCGTGGAATAAGTATGGGTAAGTACTTTATTATTTATTTTTTTGGTATAATTTGTAGTATAGAAGAATATTTCTCTTGGTGAATATAGTTTACGTGTCATAAGCAACGTGGGAAAAACCAAACAATTCAATATCAAGTTACGGGAAGTGGGGGAGATGGCTGGTGAAATTGACGCGGAGAGCGAGATAGGTACAGGAAGGGTTGGGCTCGGAGTCGGTGTCGGGTGCGTTGTTGGCGTGTTGAGCTCGTCTCGGGGCGCGAGCAGCTCGGTTGGTGAGGGAGAAGAAGATGTGTCGCGCCTGCTGGCTAGGGTGAGCATTCCGACAATCGAGAGAAAGTTCCAATTGATCATGTAGGTAAAGAGTTGAACCAATTCATGGCCCTTTTGGAGAGAGTGGTGCGGAACATCTTGCACATTGCTGCATATGTCGGGCCATATAAATTCTCCATGGCGTGGAACTTCTCTATGTGTTCATGCGGGTTAGTGGTTCCTTTGAATTGAGGTAAGCCTGATATTTTCACTCCTTGAAGCTATACCTCATTGAGTATGTCCATGGTGAATGGACTGCATCTTGTTGGGGCTGGCGCACTTCCGCCAATATGGTTGTTTATTTGGGGGAAAGATTTTAGGTGAGATACTCTATTATTTATTTCATCTTCTCCTTCATTAAGTGGAAGAGCTCTCCGCGGAGATGCATTACCCCTCAGAGGTGAACGCTCGTTGTTGTCTGGGTTATGCCCCCCTATGATCGGTGGATTGCTGCATCCAGGACCGTGGGTCCGAGGTGGATGTTGATGACACACTTATTCGGTGGTCGTCGTTTTGGACCGGTAGTTGTGCCACGGGTGGCATCCCAGGCGAAACATTTAATCCCATCGTGGCGATGTAATGTGCCACAGCTTTAGCGGCTGCGCGAGTAGAGGCTTCTGCTATCATACGCTGGAGTGCTTCCCCGGTTATATGAACCATTCGAGGAGCAGGGAGCGGTGTGCTAGCGTTGGATCGGCGAGTGGTGGATCCCAAGGAGGATTTACTTGCACATCGCGAGGTGGATCCGGAGCACGGGGAGGAAGTGGGAGGTTGTTAGCTGTATTATTTTCTCTCCAAGTTGTTTTCTCTCCAAGTTGATGACTCAGGAGCATCATCCGCACTACGTGATCTGGTATGCATTCCCACAGAGGGCGCAAAAATGGTGATGCTAAGTACTTAAATCACCTTGGGTAGTGTAGTAAAACGAGTTGGGAGAGCAAAATGGATCACAAGCTCACGAGCTGGATGGTCCTGAGGTTCCTGCGAAAGTAACACACATGAACTAAGTCGGGGTTGATCCGGCGGAAACCCCTCTGACGGTCAAGTCAGAAGTACGGAACGCGGAGATCGTATGTAGCACCCCTCTTCTTATCGGGCGATAAATCGAACCGGTTTATCGGAATACTCATTTATATAGCAGAAGCAAAAGCATCTCTTTGTAATTTATAAAACTTTGAATGGGACTAAAATGAAATTATTAAAAATCTCTTCTTTAGGATATTCAAAACCTTTGTGATTTTCGAAAACTTTCTTAGGAGTATTTTAGTTGACTAAATGTTTTATTTGATAACAAGTTTCGAGAGGAGGATTTTCGTTCGAGTGCACACTATCAAACTATCTATTTTATTTTTGGTTTGAAAAGAAATCAGAGTTTTGAAAGGTATTTTGGTGAATATCTCGAAAACTACTAGTAAGACATGAAAAATAACAAATCTACTAAACGGACTATTTTATAATAAAAATCAAGTACGATCCATACCGGATTTGAGTTCGAAAGATTCGAAAACGGAAATACTTAAGTTTACTATTACATCACAAAAAACCAAAATACTTTAGCATCGTTCATAGGCCCTCGTAAAACTTCCAAAAATCCCGGTTAAGACCTCGATCCGCTATTCGATCCATTCCGGTGGAGGATTACTAATATTACTACCTGCAATTAAAAGGCATATATATGAGCTATAAAGCTCATTAAGAAATTCGATTAAATATCGAACTTTGAAAATACGTTAAATACTTAAGCAAAATGACTAAAAAGCTCTTTTTATGAAAATCGTGAAAAACACATTTTTCGTTTTATCGGATCCATGAAAGATTAATTTTTGTACCTGAATAATAAACCTATTACGAGCCCCTTTTCACTAATGGAATCAGACCGCACATTTCATCCTATTTGGATACCGGCCCTCTATATCCGAGTTGTTTGATATCCGGCATTCCATTAGTCTTTCAAATTTAAAAATCGCGAAATGCATCTTTTTCAAAATCATGCTCACAACAATTATATAATCCACATATAACATCATAAATATCAATCAAGTGCCAAAGAACCACACAAATATCACAACTTGCCACATATTTATAACTTAGGCAAAAATTCCCACATTCACACATAAACACACATATACACATTCAGCACACACATATATGTGCAGCAAACACATTAATATACCACCATTTAATACCCAAATCATGCTTCAAAAGCAAGGGTAATCTTTATCGTTCATTTAATGAACTTATTACCAATTCTAGGTAATAATTCCATCCAAATAAATTCCAGCAGAAATTAACACATCCATGCAGTAAATTAAGGTACACAATCCCAAGTTTCATAACTCATAATCATTTATTCAAAGACATGGAAATTAAAGCACAAAACATAATAAATGGCATGCATAATTTCCTAATTTCGAAATAATAGCAAACAATTCTAAAAATTCCCAAATTAAATCCTAGACTTCTTAATTGACCCAAGTTTTAGTTTCTGAAATTATTTTAAAATTTCATCAAGTTTCAAATTTCCCTTGGAATTAAAAACTAGAAAAATCCTTTTTCTTCTAAAAATCCAAAACTCTAGTATAAATTTAATTAAATTTGAATCCTTCATAAAGAAAACTTTCTCCTCATTTAATACTTGATGGAAAACAGATTCCCAAATTTAGAAGTGACTGATTTTTCGGAAATTATAATTTTGACCCAAAAGTTTCAAGATTTACACATGCAACCACACTAAAAGTTAAAACTCCGATTTTTCATGAAAAACTTCTACAATCTGAAATTTTATTTTAATATAGGCAGAAAGCAAAGTTAAAAACTTACTTGAGGCAGAAATTTTAATAACTACATATTTTACCCCAAAATTTCTACATCTATACATGCAAGACCACTAGAAGTTCAAAAATCAAAATTTCTTGCACAACCTTTTTAAATCCGAAATTTTTACTCAACAAATGCAGAAAAACAGATTTGAAAACATATTTAGGACAGGCTTCTTGAAAATTACAGATTTAGCCCAAAAATCTTTAGATCTACACATGCAACCCCATAAAAGTTCAAAAATTCATTTTTCTTGCAATACCCTTTGGAAATCCGAAATTATTTTTGCTTTTGGCCAATAAACTTGTATCTATCCACTACCAACATAAATAATGCATGCAAGAAAAAAAAATTAACAATCAACACAACTTTTCTGAAAAAATTTCCAAGTCTTTTAAGAAACTTTGAAAACCCTTTTGATACTATTGACACCCTTTTATTGGAGCAAGAAATCAAGATTTCTTACTTATTAACCGAAGAAAAGAAAACAACCGGAGGAAGAGTGCTTCAAATACCAAAGTCTAGCCAAGCAACCTTGATGGTGAAAGAGAGGGTGTGAGCTTCTAAGAGAGATGTGTTGTTTTCTCTCGTGAGAAGATAAGATGTTTTGATGGTGTTTTTGGTGTACTCTATGTTGGGTTATTTTAATAAAATAATATATTTTATTATAAAATATAATAATGACTTTGACCACTTTTATGATGGTCATTAAACCACTATTTTGAAACATTCAAATCCATTATTCTCCTACATAAAACACCATAAATTCTATATTAAATTGAGGTTTTATGGGGGTCATATTATACAGATTATTTCTAAGCTACACCCGGTGAAGGTTACACCGAGTGATTTTTTACCGTTGATCTACACACACCAATGTGGGTGTGTGTGTGTGTTTGTGTGTTTATGAATAGTAAAGATTTACCCAATGTATTTCACCCGGTGTAGCATAGTATAAACCTATTATACATTATATTAAGGGGATACTGTGGTTTGCAAGTAGATGGGAGAAGAGAACAAAAACTAAATTTCTAAAGATCCTATATATATTATATGTTGAGCACTTGTTGTGTGTCGGGTGTAAGTTTCTACTTCACTTGAACGTGCAATTTTGGTGAAGTTACAGCAAAGAGATAGGCTGGGTTGTTGTATCCCATAGGCGATACGATCGGAACGTTTTTGCATCTCATTAGAGATGGGATCGTGAAATTCGTCTTAAGAGAACGACGTAGTCCCCGCCTCACCTTGCCTATCTTCATATTATTATAATTTTTTTTCCAGCTAATCGTCAACTATGTAAAGATGAAGCAAATGGAGTACAAGCCTCAATCCAGAAGTTTTATGAACAATCGTCAAACCGCAGTCGTGGTTCCAACACTGTAGGGCTAGGAACTTTCATTTTTTTTTTTTGGATTTCTTTGTAAAATGGAGTTGAGGTGGAAGAAGAAGAAAGCCGATGGTGGAGATGGAGGTGGTGGTGTGGGTGGAAATGGGAGATGAAGACATGTAAGAGGATTATGTGGAAGAAGAATGAGAAAGAAGAGTGTTTTTTGGGATCTCTTGAGTATGGGATGAGTGAAAATGATTAGCATTTGTCAAGTGGAAAGGCATGCAAATTAACACTAATTTCTTTAAGAAAAAAAAAGACAACATGCATACACCACACACATATACATACGGTCACACACACACACACACACATATATATATATATATATACACACACGTATAGAATGATTATGTATGTGCATGCACGTAATTATGTATGCATGCAGTATATTTATACATGTATGTATGTATATTATTATTAATTAGTAATTCAACTTACGGAAATAGAAATGATCCTAAAATACAAATTTACGTAAATTAATTCACATAGTCAGATAAAAGCACATGTATATCTGCTCACGTAATTCACATAATTAATTTCACGTAATAATATCACCTAGGGATTCTCGAGTTAAGAAGATTGATTTCGGGTTCTGGTTTTGGAAAGGTGGGGTGTTACATCGTAGAGAGAATATAAGCACTAGAATGTTGTGTAAATTGGAACGTACCTTAACAAATTAGTAAAAACATTTATTTATATGTCTTTGATTGAGTTGTATTTACTTTGTTGGTCCCAAGCCCCTTTGAAGATGTTTGGGACTTTCATTGTAGTGGTCTTTTAAATTGGGCTCGTGACCCAGTGGATAAATAAATCGTGGGCCCATTGGATCGGTCCGATTATGCATATCATCCATGACCAACCATTTTATTATTCTAGGTTTAGGGGTTATACCTTTTTCGCCAACAAACCCATCCCTTTTAATATTTTATATATAAAAGAAAGAAACGCTAGGGTAACACAGTCATAATTCACGACATCTATATTTATACAAATAAATTAATTTATGTGTAAATGAAAACGTAATGTATATAACAAAAAGTTACCTCCAATCTTTTACACTCAATTCTTAATTGTAACCCCAATTTAATCAATTTTGACCAATAAATCGTAGAGCGGTGCCGCCATGCTTCTACGACCGGTGGCGGGTCTTCGCAGAAATTGAATAATCAACGATTCAATTTCACGCCATTTGGTTTATCTTCAATTTTAATTTTTAATCGCTTGTTCGTCTTCTACCATGTTTATTCGCAATTTTTTTTTCTTTTTGTGTAATTTTCTCAATTTTATAATTGATTTAGATAATTTGTAGTTGATTTGATGAATCTTATTTCCTCAATTTTGTAGTTGTTTACGATAACTTTATAGTTGATTATGGAAAATAAAAATGGAATAAAAAATTGGAAATTTTTTTTTTGTTGATTTCAGAAATTTTGTAGTTGATTTTGAAAGAGAAAGGCGGAAACAAATTGAAAAAAAAATACATTTAAGACAAATATTTAAAACTATTCAAAAAAAATAATTCTTATTTTATAATTGAATAAATAATAAAACGAAAAAAAAAAAGAAAAAGAAAAAGCATCAAACACCTACATAACATTTTATCATAATCCTTATTTTTTAATTGAGTATTTACTGATATATCTAATACATTTTATCATAAGCCCACACTTGTACATAACATGAAAATATTAATTGTAGCCTTCTAAACACATAGTAGAATATGTTTATTAGAGTTTTTTTTATTAATGTTGTAGAATATTTTTGGAAATTACATTGCAAAATCTAGTTATTTATTTTATATTTGTTACACTCAACCAAAATTAATCTATATATTTTCAATTTAAAGTATTATATTATTAGAAGACATCTAAATAACCTCAACTATTCCACTATTTCAAAATTGGGTTAACAAATGTATAGTTTATTGAATATTTGATAAGACTTTAGAATATATTATAACATTATTGTTATCATTTTTAATAACATAAATTTAACGCTCCGATTCTCTCTTTCTAATAAAATTTGAGAACAATATTATTTTTGCGGGTTCCACACTTAAACTTCTATTTATGCATGACAAGTGAAACTCCATACTTGTGTGAATTTTCAATTTTATTAAACTGCATTTTTACTATTTACTATTCTCTCTCTCTCTCTTTTCACTATGTCGAAGCATTTAGGAATTCGATCTTTGACAAAAGCCTTTAGATCAGTTGGTAAATTATTTTATAATATAATGACCTCTTTTTGGTATTATTTTTTTCCAAAAAAAAAAAGTTAAAAGCTAATGAATTAATTAATTAATGATATCTTTATTTTTAGTTTTATTTTTTTCGGGTTTCGAGCTTTGCCAAATATCCTCTTTTTTTTGTATTAATTATTTTCAAAAAAAAGTAAAAGAAATTGATATAAATAAGTTCTTTATTTTTATTTTATTTTACAACTTTTTCAGATTTCGAGTTTTGCCAAAAACCCCTTTTTGGTATTAATTAATTTTCCAAAAAAGAAAAAGTAAAAAATAAATATAAATAAGTTATTTATTTTTATTTCATTTAATTCTTTTTTGGGTTACGAGCTTTGCCCAAAACGTCATTTCTGGTATTAATGCTTTTCCAAAAAAAAAGTAAAAACAATATTATATATATAAATTCTTTATTTTTATTTGCTTTATAGGTAGCAGCAGCGGGAGCCTTTCTAGGAGCCGCACCCTTTCGGCTTCCTCGGCTCCGATTCCGACAGGGTCCGACCCAAAGCCGGCGGATGAGGAGACGACACAGGAGGAGGAGGAGCAGATGACAGAGGAGGAGGAGGAGTATGAGGATGATGATGAGTCTGAGTATGAGGATGATGATGAGTCTGAGTATGAGGATGATGATGAGTATGAGAAGAAGAAGAAGGAGGAGGAGGAGAAGAAGAAGAAGGAGGAGGAGGAGGAGAAGGAGAAGAAGAAGAAGAAGAAGAAGGTGATCAAGATGTAGACTTTTATTTTAATTTTTGAAACTATTGCGTTAATTAGTTTATTAGCTGTAGTTTATTGTTATTTTAGTTATTTGTAGACTCTTATTTTAATTTGAAACTCCTGTCTTACTTTTATTTTAATAGTTGTTGTTTATTGTTTTTTATTTTAATTTCTGAAACTTTTTTCTTAATTTAATTTAGAGTTTACGAAAATACAAATAATAAATAAATATATTCATTGGGGTCAATATATTATGCTTTTGGCTATGAAATAAATATTTTTATATTTTACTGTATATAATTTTTTTTTTATTTATCTTTGGGTTTCTTTTCCTGTTTTTATGCGAATTTAGCTTCCCACACTTGTACATAACATGGAAATATTAATGTTGTGTAATATTTTTGGAAATTACATTGCAAAATCTAATTATTTATTTTATATTTGTTACACACTCAACCAAAATCTCTTCTTTAGAACAATTAAAACCTTTTGTGATTTTCGAAAACTAGCCCAGGAGTGTTTAAGTAGACTAAGGCCTCGTTTGCTTTCTACTATTAGGTTAGATTGACTAAATAGTAGGAGTTAATAAGATGTTTGGTTTGTAAGATTCAAATTATTCTAGCCCGCTACTAAAATGAAAGCCCGCAATTAAGTGCTACTATTTCATTTAATTAATAACACCTCTCCCCCTGCGATTAATTTTGTAGGGGTGACTAAAACGGAAAAATACGATTTTATCCTTGACATAATAACATAATTTTGTGAAGTTAGAGACTTTATGGGCAATTCACATACAATACCAGAATTTAACAAATTTAATACAAGATGTAATCTAATAAATCAAACATATTATTGACTAAGTAATTAATTATTCAGTAGGGAATTAATCCAATCCAATCTAATCCAATCATGTAAGCAAACGAGGCCTAAATGTTTCGTTTGAAAACAAGTTTCGAGAGGAGGATTTTTGTTCGAGTGCTACACTATGAAACTACCTATCTTATCTTTTTGGTTCGAAAGGAAATCAGAGTTTTGAAAGGTATTTTGGTGAGTATTTCGAAATCTACTAGTTGAGACGTGAAAATAGCAAAATTACTAAACGTACTATTTGATAATAAAAGTTAAGTACGATCCATACCGGATTTAAGTTCAAAAGATACGAAAAAGGAAATACGTAGGTTTAATATTACATCACCAAAAGAAACCAAAATGTTTAGCATTGTTCATAGGCCCTCGTACAACTTCCAAAATCCCGGGCAAGACCTCGATCCGCTATTCGATCCATTCCGGTGGAGGGTTACTAACACTACTACCTGCAATTAAAAGGCATCTATATGAGCTATAAAACTCAGTAAGAAATCCGATTAAATATCGAACTTTAAAATACGTTTATATATATATATATATATATATATATATATATATATATATATATATATATATATATATATATATATATATATATATATATATATATATATATATATATATATATATATATATATATATATATATATATATATATATATATATATATGTACATATATTTATATATATATAA
>NW_012193677.1:930938-1003791 GCF_000504015.1 Erythranthe guttata | reverse complement strand
TATATATATATATATATAAAACGGATTAGGGAAAAAACATATAAATTTCAAACATGTTAATTACACACTATTATATATAATGGTTATGCTTTTTGAACATTTAAAATTGCTTATAAAAATAACGGAATCTATTGTTTAAATATGCATATTGATTCTATTGATTTAACGGATTCTTTTATTTAAAAATACGTGATATATATTGTGACAATTTTTGTAATACATTATAATTGTTTTCTCGTTTCTACATATTTATTTAATTATCTTATGGGTATTCGTTTTCGTGTGGATGCGCACAATTATGTTAATGGTATACAATGCTCTTTCAACATGATAAATAAAACACTAAAAAAGTGGAAATTATTTATAAATCGATGCAACTCATATTATTAATAATAAAACTTTAAGGAGGGCGAAGACATATCATATCGTTGGAAAGGCTGAGCCGTGCCACACCTCAGGTACATCATCCCATTGGTTAAAAAAAAAGAATACGTGTTGCCGCAAACCATGTTATGTGCGTAACAAAACTCTGTCCAACCCTTAGTCAACAACATATACATTTTTCCATGTTTTTGGCGCGAAGATACCACAACTTGAAAATGATTTCCCTCCTCGTATCGAATATTGATAGTAGACAATCCGGTCAACCGAGAAGCCTCAACAAAAGCATTCTTTAAAGGCTACATATAAAATTGAATGAAGAAATCAGATACAAAATAAAACAATAATTCATTGTTACACTAAAAAAGAGACTATGATGAATATACCATTGCATGTAGGTGATACCAATGCAATTCTTTTTCAAGAATTCTCTCCATATCTCCGAAACAGAAAAAAAAAAAGTATGTGGAAAAGTTGAAGAATGTACATCATGTTGAATGTTAATTTATAGTAGAGTTAGGGAATATAAAAAAGGTAACAAAAAAAGTAATTAATATAAATTGATGTAATTACCTATTTTATCTATACTACTTTAAAAATAAACATGTAGGAGAAATAAAATTTAAAAATCATTATTGTGAAATTAATTCATTAATAATATGGGTGACTATGGTAAGTTGGATTATTTTGAAATTAATAATAATATGTGATATATGTGGTGGAACATAATTGCATTTCAGTCCCACAATTTTTTTAATCAAAATATTATAATAAAAAAAAACTCATTAACCAATAAAAAGACACTATTTTGCCACGTAAGGATAGATGAAATTTGAAAATTGGGTTTTTTTGGCGATTAATATAATATTGTGCATAAAATTTAAATAACCCAAATTAAGTGGAATGTCCATTTATATATTTACGTTTTTTAATATGAAGCAATGGATTAAAAAGGAAAATCAATAACCAATAAAAAGACACCATTTTGACATGTAGGAGAGATAAAATTTAAAAATCATTATTGTGAAATTAATTCATTAGTAATATGGGTGAATATGGTAAGTTGGGTTATTTTGAAATTAATAATAATATGTGATATATGTGGTGGAACATAATTGCATTTCAGTCCCACGATTTTTTTAATGAAAATATTATAATAAAAAAAAACTCATTAAGCAATAAAAAGACCCTATTTTGCCATGTAGGATAGATGACATTTGAACCTTGGATTTTGTTGGAAATTAATATAATATTGTGCAGATAACATTACTTACTTAAATAATGTGGATTGTCATTTATATATATTACGTATTTAATTATGAAGCAATGGATATAAAAGGAAAATCAATAACCAATAAAATGACACCATTTTGACATGTAGGAGAGATAAAAAATTAAAAAACCAATAATGTGAAATTAATTCATTAGTAATATGGGTGAATATGGTAAGTGGGGTTATTTTAAAATTTATAAAATATTGTGGACTCAATCTCCTCAATTAGAAAACTTTGATTGTGTATCTTAGTTTTATATATAATATAGATTATGGGACTATTAGTGAGAACCCCCTCTAACATTATTTTAATAAGGATGGGTCCAGCTCATTTTCCTTTATTAGTGAGAAACCCATTCTTTTTATATTCTCAAATTTACCCTCCCACTATTCACTACTTATTATCCACTAGTTTGATATTTTTTTATTTTTATGTTTTAATTTTAATTTTCATTTTTTTATTTATTTCTTCTTTAAAAAATAATAATTTTTTTAAAAAAACTTTTTTTTTTATTTTTTTTAATATTTTTCTTTAAATATTTATTTTCTATATTCTTTTAGTTTTCAGTTAAAACAACTATATGCCAATAAAACGACTATTATTAAAACGACTATTATTAAAACAATTAGTATTAAAACAATAATACATAAGTTTCACAATTTATTAAGTTGATTATATATTATATTATTTCCATTGTAAGATTAACTAATTATTTAATCAAAAAATCTCCAAAACAACTATTTGTTAAAATCAACTATTTATTCAAACAATAATATTGTTGTGCAAAAATAACTATATTGCTATACGAAAACAACTATATTTAATCAACTACAAATTATTGAAATCCACAAAAGCAAAAGCCAAAAAATACACCAAAATTCCAACAAAAACGACTATTATTGAAACCAACTACAACCGTAACGAAAACAACTATATCTTTTTGAGTAACACGAACACAATTTCAACAAACCAGCCTCCCAAACAATACCTCCTCCTCGAGGTCAATCTATTCCATTACAGCGGTGGTGGAGGCGGTCTTCCGACGAGGATTCCAGGAATGCTTCAAAAAATCGAAAGAAAAAAAAAAAAAAAAACAACTATATTGCTGCAAAAGATACCCATCAACAACTATACAAAATAGTAGAATAACGAAAACAACTATACAAAACAGTAGAATAACGAAAACAACTATATTGCTACAAAAGATACCCATCAACAAAAACATCTCCGATTTTTTGTTTAAAATTATGGTTGCGGTGGGGCAGAGCGATGTTACCAGATCCGACGATGGAGACGAGGGTGGAGGTAGAGAGGATTAACCATTACCAAAAAAAAAACGAAGGGTCTCCCATAGTCGATTCCAACGCCTTTGATGGCCACCGAATATAACGAACAAATCGAATGTGCTATGCATAAAATAAAATAATCCCGATGTCCACAACTATTTCATACATAAAGACAAACACAAAACAATTCAATAAAAATTCAAATCAGAACACACAATAATATCCAAAATTTGTAATAACATCAACAAATTGTTGATTTTCTATTTAAACAAACGCAAGACTCAAATCACAAAATTATTCAACAAATAAGACATGATAGAAATCGAATCATACTGTAATTTGACAATTGAATCAAGACAACAACATCATAACAATTAATCTAAAAATCAATCAGTTGCAAAATAAAAATGAGTAAATAATGAAGGAATTTGACAGACAAACCTAAATAATCTCGTTTGCTTCGATCCGGATCTCGTTGTCACCTTTGTTACACCGCCATGAAGGCTAAGAGGTCGTCGACGTCGGATCGGAGTCATGTGACGCTGGAAGTTGTTCCCAAAAAACGGCGGAGAAATGGATTGAAGAAGAAGCTTCGTCATCTTCTTCATAATTGCCCTTGACCATGGGATTCGCACATAAAAAGGCTATTGGGAGAGAAGAAGAGGGATGAAAAAAAATATAGAAGATCGTGAGGCGGGGATGGGGAGAGGCTGCGTGGCGGAGGTGCAGATCTGTGGCGAGGGAGAGAAAAAGAGAGAGATGCGGCTGGTGAAGAAAAGTGAGGGGAAAAATAGGGTTAATGATATTTAAGGGTAATATAGAGATATCCCTAAAATTTGAATTTATGGTAAATTGAAATATATAATGAGGGGGGTTTTCACTAATATGGAAAATGATCTTATATCCATCCTAATATAACTAGGGGAGAATGTGAGATAACCCCCTAGTTTTGAAAATATATATGAGGAGGTCCAATTGATTTTTTTGTTCTAGTCAAAAACCCAAATTTTAAACTTAATTTGACAGACCCCCTAGACAATTTGAAATACCTATTTTACCCTTATATAATTAGTTTTTAGAACCACGTTGTTACCCGATTCATTCATCGTTCTCTCTACTCCCCAAACCCTAGCCCTCTCTTTCTCACGATGCCCTCTCTTATGCCGCTCGCTGCGTTCCCTCTCTTCCTCCGTCGGTGTCACCGACGCTTTCGCCGCTGCACCATCTAGTGCTTGGCCGCCAAACCTGCCCCTCTGAAAGGAGACTCTCCCCAGATTCGGGGGCGACCATATCTTCCGTCGCTAGATCCACTGCAACTCCACCGCTCCTGTTACTCGATCGGCGATCCGATTCCTTCCAACCGGAGAAAGAAATTTAGTTTTCAGGTAAAAAAAAATAGATCTGAATTAATTCTAAATTAATGATGGTTGTTTGTTTTGTGCGGTGTTGTGATTATTTGGTTTGCTGACTCATCCTCATGGGAGGGTAATTTTGAGTTTGATAAGTTTTTGTGATTTGTTTTTTTTTGGTTTTTTCTGTTTTTTTTTTTTTTTTTGTTTTTGGTTTTTTTTAAATAAAGCATTCTGCAAAGAATAAAGTAAAAAGGTTATCATCTTCAAAGCTCACATCTTTTTTTTGAGTAAATCTTCAAAGCTCACATATAATACAACAAAATAGCAGGCTATAAGCATCGTGGTTGGTTTTTTTTCGTTTCGTTGCTCTCTTTCTTCCCATCAATTTTGTGTTAATCAATTTAATTATTAGTAGTCTTTTGTTAATTTGTGTTTCCTGAGTTTGAAATTGTAAATTAATGGAAACCATTGGTCTTTTCTTTGAAGGTGTCCAAATTTTGATTGAAGCTGTAGATGAATTTGGAAAATATAGTCAAACTACAAATTACTATTGTTCTATATAATAATGTGTAGTAATATATAGTAACATATAGTAACATATGCATGTGATTGTTATTTTGATCTGTATTTATTGGTTATAAATTAATATATAATGTAAATATTTAAACTGAACTTGATTTTTTTGTCACAGGTCTTCGTGTTTGACAACCTCTATGTAATAAGTTTTGTCGAGAGATCGGGGTTGTTGTCGTACTGAAAAGTGGGATTTGAAGCTATATACCACAAACTACACTATATATGACTATACTCATATAGTCACATGTGGTCATATACATGTAGTCATATATAGTCACATGTGGTCATATATACATAGTCATATATAGTCACATGTGGTCATATACATATAGTCATATATAGTCACAGTCACATGTCGTAACATGTAGTAATATATAGTCATATATAGTTACATGTAGTCATATACATATAGTCATATATAGTCATATATAGTTACATGTAGTCATATACATATAGTCATATATAGTCACATGTCGTAACATGTAGTAATATATAGTCATATATAGTCACATGTCGTAACATGTAGTAATATATAGTTATATATAAACTATGTGTTTTTTCTGATGTATAGTGATTTTGATGATTGTGTATATCCAATTTTTTGTTCGGTACTAATTGATTATGATGATTTGTTCTTTGTTGAAGAACATATGCATGTAATTGTGTATTTCGATCTATATTTGTACAAGTTGATTTATAATATCAAAATTTAAATTGTGATTTTTGTTGTTGGTGTCGGTACATATAACTTTGGAGGAAAAAAAATGTACATGATTATATATAACTATACGTGACTATTGAACATGTACTATACTATAGTCATTTGTAGTCAATTTATGTACAGGAAATTTATTAAAAAAAAATTTAAAAATAAAAAAAATTAACAAAACAAAAAAATTAAAAAATTAAAAAATTAAAAAAAATTTAAAAATTTAAAAATTAAAAAAATTAAAAAAATTAAAAAATTAAAAAAATAATAAATAAAATAATAATTAAAAGTAATTTAAAAAAAAATAATAAAAAAATAAAAATTTATAATATTTTATTGAAAAATCTGAAAAATGATAAATGCAGGTCCAAAAATGCTGCATGCAGTTTCCTATTGTGCTGAATGCAGTTGGAGAAATGCTGAATGCAGTTTCCTATTGTGCTGAATGCAGTTGGGGAAATGCTGAATGCAGTTTCCTATTGTGTTGAATGCAGTTGGAGAAATGCTGAATGCAGTTGGGCGAAAATTACAAATAAGGGCACAATAGTACTTTTGCCTCTCTAGGGGGTTATCTCAAAGAAAGAATTTTAGGGGTGGACTTATCCCTATATATTTTCCATTCTAGGGGTGTATATCAAATGGCCCCTATAACTAAATGTGTTTGGGGGTTTTCACAAATAATCCCTAATATTATATCCATCATAAATACAGTATACTCAAATGTATTGGGGGGTTTTCACTAATCTTCCATATTTTAAAATTGCATCAAGTTTCAAATTTTCCTTGGAATTAAAAACTCGAAAAATCCCTTTTTCCTTCTAAAAATCCAATACTCTAGTATAACCTTAATTAAATTTGAATCATTCATAAAGAAAACTTTCACCTCATTTAATACTTGCTGGAAAACAGATTCCCAAATTTAGATGTGACTGATTTTTTGGAAATTACAGTTTTGACCCAAAAGTTTCAAGATTTACACATGCAACCATACTAAAAGTTAAAAATCCGATTTTTCATGAAAAAATTCTACAATCTGAAATTTTATTTTAATATAGGCAGAAAACAAAGTTAAAAAGTTACTTGAGGCAGAAATTTTAAAAATTACATATTTTACCCCAAAATTTCTACATCTATACATGCAAGACCACTAGAAGTTCAAAAATCAAATTTTCTTGCACAACCTTTTTAAATCCGAAATTTTTACTCATCAAATGCTGAAAAACAGATTTGAAAACATATTTAGGACAGACTTCTTGAAAATTACAGATTTAGCCCAAAAATCTTTAGATCTACACATGCAACCCCATAAAAGTTCAAAAATTCATTTTTCTTGCAACACCCTTTAGAAATCCGAAATTATTTTTGCTTTTGGCCAATAAAACTTGTATCTACCCACTACCAACATAAATAATGCATGCAAGAACAATAAATTAACAATCAACACAACTTTTCTAAAAAAAATTCCAAGTCTATTAAGAAATTTTGAAAAGCCCTTTGATACTATTGACACCCTTTAATTGCAGCAAGAGATCGATATTTCTTACTTATTAACTGAAGAAAAGAAAACAACCGAAGGAGAGTGCTTTAAATACCAAAGTCTAGCCAAGCAACCTTGATGGTGAAAGAGAGGGTGTGAGCTTCTAAGAGAGATGTGTTGTTTTCTCTCGTGAGAAGACAAGATGTTTTGATGGTGTTTTTGGTGTACTCTATATTGGGTTATCTTAATAAAAATAATATATTTGATTATAAAATATAATAATGACTTTGACCACTTTTATGAGGGTCATTAAACGACTATTTTGAAACCTTCAAATTCATTATTCTCCTACATAAAACACCATAAATTCTAAATTAAATTGAGGTTTTATTGGGGTCATGTTATACAAGTTATTTCTATGCTACACCTGGTGAAGGTTACACCGGGTGATTTTTTACCGTTGATCTACACACACCAATGTGGGCGTGTGTGTGTTTGTGTGTACATGAATGGTAAAGATCTACCCGATGTATTTCACGCGGTGTAGCATAGTATAAACCTATTATACATTATATTAAGGGGATATTGTGGTTTGCAAGTAGATGGGAGAAGAGAATAAAAACTAAATTTCTAAAGATCCTATATATATTATATGTTTAGCACTTGTTGTGTGTCGGGTAGAAGTTTCTACTTCACTTGAACGTGCAATTTCGGTGAAGTTACTGCAGAGAGATAGGCTGAGTTGCTGTGTCCCCTAGGCGACACGATCGGAATCTTTTTGCATCATTAGAGAAGGGGTCATGAAATTCGTCTTAAGAGAGCGACCTAGTCCGCGCCTATCTTCATATTATTATAATTTTTTTTGCAGCTAATCGTCAACTATGTAAAGATGAAGCAACTGGAGTAAGCCTCAATCCACAAGTTTTATGATCAATCGTCAAACTGCAACCGTGGTTCCAACACTCTAAACCTAGAGTTCAGTAAGGAACTTTCATTTTTTTATTTTTGGATTTCTTTGAAAAATGGAGTTGAGGTGGAAGAAGAAAGCCGATGGTGGAGATGGAGGTGAAGACAAGTAACAGGATTATGTGGTAGAAGAAGGAGAAAGAAGAGTGTCTTTTGAGATCTCTTGAGTGTGTGATTAGTGAAAATGATTAGCATTTGCCAAGTGGAAAGGCATGCAAATTAACATTAATTTTCTTTAATAAAAAAAAAAACATGCATACGCCAACACCACACACATATACACACGGTCACTCTCTCTCTCACACACACACATATATATATATATATATATATATATATATATATATATATAAAATATTACCTCACTAAGCAAGCCATATATATATAATGGTGCATATATATACACATATATATATATACACGTATAGAATGAGTATGTATGTGCATGCATGTAATTATGTATGCAAGTAGTATATTTATACACGTATGTACGTATATTATTATTAATTAGTAATTCAACTTACGAAACTAGAAATGATCCTAAAATACTAGTTTACGTAAATTAATTCACATAGTCAGATAAAAACACATATATATCTGCTCGCGTAATTCACATAATTAATTCCACGTAATAATATCATCGAGGGATTCTCGAGTTAAGAAGATTGATTTCTGGTTCTGTGGTTTTGGAAAGGTGGGGTGTTACATCTTAGAGAGAATATAAGCACTAGAATTGTTGTGTATAATGGATGTTATGTATAATGGAACGTACCTTAACAAATTAGTAAAAACTTTATTTATATGTCTTGATTAGGTTGGATTTACTTGTTGGGCTCAAGCCCCCTTTGAAGGTGTTTGGGCTTTCGTTGTAGTGGTCTTTTAAATTGGGCTCGTGACCCAGTGGATAAATAAATCGTGGGCCCACTGGAGTCGTCCAATTCTGCTTATCATCCATGACCAACCATTTTTATTATTCTAGGTTCATGGGTTATATCTCTTTCGCCAACAAGTTCATCCCTTTTAATATTTTATATATAAAAGAAAGAAACGCTAGGGTAACACAGTCATAATCCACGACATCTATATTTATAAAAATAAACTAATTAATGTATAAAGGAAAAAGTAATGTATATGACAAAATTTATCTCAAACCATTTACACTCAATTTTTAAGTGTAACCCCAATTTAAACAATTTTGATCAAGAAATCGTAGGGCGGTGCCGTCACGCTCCTACCACCGGTGGCGGGTCTTCGCAGAAATTGAATAATCAACGATTCAATTTCACGCTATTTGGTTTGTCTTCAATTTTAATTTTTAATCGCTTGTTCGTCTTCTACCATGTTTACTCGCAATTATTTTTTCGTTCTTTTCTTTTTGTGTAATTTTTTCAATTTTATAGTTGGTTTAGATAATTTGTAGTTGATTTGATGAATCTGATGTCCACAATTTTATAGTTGTTTACGGTAACTTTATAGTTGATTATGGAAAATAAAAACAAAAACAAAATTGAAAAAAAAATTGTTGATTTCAGAAATTTTATAGTTGATTTTGAAAAAAAAAAGACGGAAAAAATTGAAAGAAAATATATTTAAAAAAATATTTAAAACTATTAAAAAAATAATTATTTTTTAATTGAATAATTAATAAAACGAAAAAAAAAAGAAAAAGAAAAAGCATCAAACACCTACTAGAATATTTTCTAGCTTCCCACACTTGTACATAACATAGAAATATTAATTGTAGCCTTCTAAACATACAGTAGAATATATTTATTAGAACTTTTTATTAATGTTGTAGAATATTTTTGGAAATTATATTGCAAAATATAATTATTTATTTTATATTTGTTATACTCAACCAAAATTAATATATATATTTTTAATTTAAAGTATTATTTTATTAGAAGACATCTAAATAACCTCAACTATTCTACTATTTTAAAACTGGGTTAAGAAATATATAGTTTTTTGAATATTTGATAAGACTTTAGAATATATTATAACATTATTGTTATCATTTTTAATGACATAAATTCAACGCTCCGAATCTCTCTTTCTAATAAAACTTTAGAACAATATTATTTTTGCGGGTCTAACACTAAAACTTCTATTTATGCATGATAAGTGAAACTCCAGAATTTTATTAAAGTGCATTTTTATTATTTACTATTCTCCTCACTCTCGCTCTCTTTTCGCTATGTCGAAAAATTTGGGCTTTCGAGCTTTGACAAAAGCATTAAGATCAGTTGGTAAATTATTTTATAGTATAAGAACCTGTTTTTGGTATTATTTTTTTCTTAAAAAAAAAGGAAAAGAAAGTAAAAAAGCCAACGAATTAATTAATGAGTTCTTTATTTATTTTATATATTTTTTTTTTTGGGTTTCGAAATTTGCCAAATATTCCTTTTTGGTATTAATTCTTTTCCAAAAAAAAAATTAATTTTTTTTAATATAAATAAGTTTTATTTTATTTTATTTTAATTCTTTTTGGGGTTACGAGCTCTGACAGAACCCCCTTTTTGCTATTAATTTTTGTAAGAAATTAATATATATATAAAAGTTGTTTATATTTCTACTTAATTATTATTTTTATTTGATGCGTTCTAGGTAGTAGCAGCAGCGGGAGTCGCACCCTTTCGGCTTCCTCTGATCCGGTTCCGCCCGGGTCCGACCCGAAGCCGGCGGATGAGGAGACGACACAGGAGGAGGAGCCGACGACTGAGGAGGAGCCGACTGAGGAGGATTCGTGCCCAGGTAATCTCTTAAACGTAATTCAGATTGTTGACTATTTAGGGTTTTTATAATTTAAAGGGCATTTTTGCATTTTTCAGAAAATACTTGCTGCTATTAATTTTACTATATACCGAGATGCATGCTAGCTAATTTGTTCGATAGAAAATTCTGTTTACCGATATTTTTATTCATTGATTTTTTTCTTAATTTTAATTACTAATATTTTGATTTTGTAGGCTATTTTTCTTGCCCCGTGTGCAATGAAACTTTCGAGAATAAACATAATCTAGTGAACCATGAAATAAGCCGCCATGGTGAGGATGAGGATGAGGATGAGGATGAGGATGACGACGATGAGGAGGAGGAGGAGAAGAAGAAGGATGATCATTGAGGACGAGGGTGTAGACTTCTATTTCAATTTCTGAAATTATTTTAATTTCTGAAACTGTTAGATTAATTTGATATAGTAGGTTGTTGTTATTGTTATTTCAAGTTATTTGTAGACTTATTTTAAGTCTTAATTTTATTTTAATAGTTTTGTTGTAGACTCTTATTTTAAGTCTTAATTTTATTTTAATAGTTTTGTTTATTATTGTTAGAATGGTAAGTTGGAGTATAGAATGGTAGAAATAATTGAAAAGAATGTAAACATGAATGGGCTACTTATATTACTCCTCCTTTATCCACCTAAGCTAGAGTCCAAGATCCCTAATTTACATAGTTAGCAAATGTGATCAATATACCCTGCCTGACATCACCAACAGAGAAACAAATACAAAAGAAAATTTAAATTGGAAACCTGAAATCCCATCATCCGAAATGGATATTAAATGTGTTTTTTTGAAATTAATTATACGAGATTCATCAAGAAAATCAAAAGTTCAAGGACAAAGCTTGTGTATGTCTTGGAGTGTGTAATATAATCTGACTGCGAGAACTATGGGAGAAGGAATAAGTGTCCGAGCGAATCTGAAGTTCCTTCAAGATTACGTCGTTTTCAGAATCACCACTTGATAATTTCATCGACCCTTAAGCCCTAAGGCACAGAAATGGCGGGAATCGAATGGATCGCGGCGGCCGGTGGCGGTGTTGTAAATAGAGAGCAATGGAACGGCGTCGTGACGTCATTTTTCTGCGGGTTTCTAGTGATCGGCCCAGCCCGAGTTCTGAACGCACTAACTACCGGGTCATTAATGCAGTGATGGAACGGCGTTGTGACCGCCATTTTTCTGCCCTACCAGCACCTCTCGCAGTAAAACTTCTTTAGGACAGCCTTCATCATTAGCAATCTTGAATTAACACTATAATCAAGCGACGGAAACGAATCTAAATTCAGATTCGGATCCGAAACATGCCCCCGCCTCAAGTTCGGCCGATTCGAATATCCGGTCGCCGTTGCCGTTTGATAATTTGCCCTCTGATTTTGAACGCTCGCCCTTTGCGACTGACCTTGAAGTTCATCAAGCTTCATCTGAGGGTTCAAATCAGCCCGATCCGAAACATGGCCCGGCCCCAAGTTTGGCCGATCCGAATATCTGGTCGCCATTGCCCTTTGATAATTCTCCCTCTGAGTTTGAAGGCTCGCCCTTCGCAACCGTTCAATTCATCAAGCTTCATCCGAGCGTTTAAATCAGCCAGCTGCGCTTGCGTATTTTGGTGGGGAACCGGCGCAGGTTGATTCCTCTGTAGCATAGTCAGATTCTCCGCCGCCGAAGTACTAGTACTAGAAGAGCACGTGTTTCCGGTCGACAAATCGGCGAGCTCAGCGCCGTTCGACACCATCTCCGGGCGATTTCTCGACTTCCGAGACCTTTTCAAGATGATAAAAAAGGAATGTTCCTTCAGGCTACATACTACGCGGAAGTCGATCCTTGGGGTAACCAGAAATGCAGGGCGATCCTCCGAGATCGTCGAGTTACCGTCCTCATCCAGCGGGACGACGAATGTCAAAATTTGACCCGGCGAGACCCCAATTCTTTTCATTATCGTCAACTGAAAAGTCCTGAATTCCATGGCTGGATGAATTTTGAGACCTCCGATCCTGTTCAGCTTCTCGCCGTGGTGGAAAAACACCGGGAACACCGTCATGCCGCCATCCTCCATGACGGCATTGAAAGGAAGATGGAGGGAATTGGAATCGTATTATTAAGACAAGCTTTCTTCAAGTTGTATAATTCAGATTTAAAAGGCATTCTATTGTAAATAATATGTTAGGGTTTCCTAGCATAACCACCTAACACCCTGCTAGATCATTAACCTACCCCATGTCTTCCCATTATGTTAGTGATAGAGTAACTCATGTTTGTAACTTCTCTTGTAACTCCCGGTGGTTTTTACACCTATATAATGGAACTCTCCCTCCCCAATAATGCACCTTTGACAATCTCTCTACGGAACGGATTTTTGTCTTTACATTTTCTCTCTATCTCTTTATTATTGTTGTCATACTTTATTTTCCACAATCATCAAACTGAAGAGCAATACCATTCCGGCAATTTACAACACTTTATCAGCACGATTTGCTCGCGGTGATCGTGGAAGAACACTTGTTCGTGGGGCTAGCATACTTGGAGAAATTGCGAGTGTGGTTCGTTTGTGAGACTGTGATCTACTTTAGAAGAACGTATAATCTTCCCAGTAGTAGTTGAATTTTATCAATTTTTGAGTAAGCCCTAATCCCATGAAATTTTTTATTATATGAGAAGCATCCTAGATAAATTTGAAATATTATGAAATATGAAGAATATGAGATCTCGTCATTATTTATCATATTAATATAATGACTACGTGTACTATGCATGTCTTGAAATATGCCATGTTTTTCAATATATAATACTTTAATATTTCATGTAATGATTGTATGTAGACATACAATACGAAAGACTTGAATATATGTCTGTATGCATGATTATTTATTGGTGATTACTGTCAGATATTGATATATGGCCAAAAATATTAATTATCTTTTTAGAATTGTCAGTATATTATAATGTCTTGCTCACTAGCCTCTTGATTTCGAAAACATCTCTTACCTGATGCGAAAAGCACTATGAATGGTTTATTGATAAGAAATTGTAGATTAAAACAAATTTAAATGATTATGAATTTAAGTCCATGTATATACATGCAATGATGAACGGGTTAGTTCAATAATTATTAACTGTTGAAATATTTTTCAAATTAAATTAGGAACTCTATATGTGGTGTCATACATGTTATTTATGGTTATAGCATGATCAATTATATGATTTACCGACCATGCTATATCTTGTATATCAAAATTATGTTCAAATTACAATATAAAATTTAACTTGACTGGCCCAATGTTTATTTCTTTACGTGTAAATTCTTGACAATATTTAATTTGCATTTATACTTTGCCTATTTATATTAGGATGGAACAATTGAGCAAACTTGATTTCACATCTCTGAATGTATCTAGTGAGAACTATGTGAGTTGGACAATTGATGTTAAGATCCATCTCATTAGTAAGAAACCGAGGATGGCAATTGTCAAGGAAAATCTGCTTAATGAAGTCCAGAAGGTTGTGTTAGAGTAGGTGACCAACAAGCCAACTTGTGGCTGTGGTCTTTCATATTTATTACTGTAATAAACAAACATTTTTCGTATTAATGATAAAACACCTTGGCATTCTATATCTTTGTCCCCTTGTCACAAGCATCGATATAGTCCTTGCAGTTATTACAAGTACTAATAATTGATCGTTAGGATCGTGAGATATTTATTATAGTATTATAACTGTTAAACGTGTTCCTAGTCGAAGGGTTACGCCACCAATGAGGATATCGGCCTTTCCCATTAAGAGACTAGCACTTAGTGTATGTGTACTGCATCTCATCGGTAAATGGTATTGTGATATCGGCATGCATAAGTGGGTGCTCGTAAGTTGACGAGTTCACTAAACTCCCTCACCCTTGAAATCTCTAAGTGGTTCTCAATAATCGAGTAGAGATACCTATGGTATAGTTGTACACCATTAGTCCTTATGACCTAGACATCACCGTGACTTCACTAGAGGACCAGCTGTATCGTGACCTGTCCCTGAGTTCCACCGAGGACCACCCCAAGGGTCAGTGTTCGTGCAGTCCGAAATCTAGTGGGAGGTCTGTGCATTGTAGTCGGGGATTCGATCGCTAGAATAGTCTTGGATGTCATGTGTGTTCTCATAGTTTATAATCTCTAAGTCTTTGGCCAGAGCTGACTAAGTGATGATTAGAGAATTTGATTCTCTAAGTCATGCACGTAACAATTACAACACTTAGAACGATCGCACAGTCATTGAACTACTAAGGAGGTCTCGATAAACCAATGCCTCTAGTTCAATCGAGACATATGAATCGAAGGGATCGTACTGTACGCTAACTCTATCAAAAGGTTCTAGCAGACACTTCATTTGTATCTAGGGAATCATGACGCGTAGTTGCTAGACGCCAATCTTGATTCATTGGGTGATTAAGGTGAAACGAGCTTCATCTTAATCGTAACTCTAAGGGACGAGTTTTGACCACAAAGGGTTGTGCCCACGACTAGCTTACACTTGAACCATCGAGGATCACATTGCTCGTGCACATGAGATCTTTGAATGAACGGTCAAAGGTAAAAACGTTTTATCTTTGAATGAATGGTCGAAGGTAAAAACGTTCGTAATTTGGAATTATGAATGAAAATAAGAAAATGAATGAAAATAAGAAAATGAAAAGAATAGGCGAACATCCTAGTGGACTTTCTAAATCGGGAGATTTCCAAATTTAGAAAGTTCACTGAATTAGGGTTTCCACTTTTAGAAAGTTGGAAATTGAGAATCGACACTCGTAATGACGAGGACATTATAATGATTCCGAAAATGTAATTGTTACAATTTTCCGATCATCGAATTGAGAGAGACGAACGAGTAAAAGAACTAACGAACTTAAGTTGTTGGGACCAGTCCTACTTAAGCCCGTTAGGGTTTTATACAAGACACTATGAATACTTGATTTATAGGTCTTGCACAAACACACAAATCTCACACGAAACCCTAGCCGCTCCCCGTTCTCCCCCCTGCGGCCATCACCGCCGTTGTCGCCGTCCACTCGCCGGAATCGGCCTCCATTGGCCGACTAATTCGTGGTAGTTCTTTTCTTTGTTTATTCTTTCCGTTTATTCTAACTACTGCGTGTCTAGTGCCACGTTTTAGTAGATCGAAGTATACAAGGTGAAATCCGAGAGGAGGAAGATCGAAGAATCGAGGAGCAGCCCCCGAGTCGATGACGCATACGCCTCCACGCGACGCCCAAAGACAGCGCGTGAGCCACACGCGCCGCCGTAGCTCGCACTGTCGCTGCTGCCGCTTCGCCGTTGCTGCCCCGGATAGCACGGATTGGTTTCCGTGGCAATCTAGCTTCGTTTAGTGCGCCTACCTCATGCTTCAAGAGGTAAAGTTTCGAATCCGTTGTCGTTTGAATTCGGTTTTATTTAAATTAAATATGCATGTTTGTTTAGTACGTATGTTGTATGATTTTATGTGACTACATGAAGTTATTATTTACTGCGAGCATAATTATTTGATTTAACATGATTATTTGATTTAACGCGAGCATGCTAGCTGATTTAATTTTGATTAAATAATTCGCATGTATGTTGTTTTCAATTTCGCTGGAAGCGCTAAGGTATGCAATTAATTGTTTTCAATTATCGGGCATGTGTTTATGTGTTTTAAATTCGTTTAATTCGCATAAAATTTTTGTTTTCCGCTGCGTACACGTGTCCGATTCCCAACAGACTGAAGCCATGATTCTGATTAGGAGGCACTTAGATGAGGTCCTCCGTCTAGACTACTCATCGATTGAGGATCCTCAGATACGATGGGATGCCTGGCTAGTCGATTTGATCACCAAAAGACAATCCTCTTGCCTGAAGCAAGAAACAAATGGATTCACTTACGGTTTATGGGCTTCAAAACCGTTAACGAGTATTAACTCTGAAGTATGTCGCATCAAATCCAAACCTGGCCACATCCGACCCAATGACCCAGTTTTGAATATGATTGGAGTGTTATCTTACGAGCTTAGACGTTATGTTATTTTCTGTTTCCACATCCCGAGCTATGTTTTACTAACTTCAAACAAGAAATCCTCACTCGAGTTCATTCCTATTTAATATCAATCCGAGAGATGATCAAACAATCAGAAACATTTAATATAATAAAACATAAACGAAATTAAAATACGACAAAAGAATGTACACAAGAAATAAAGAACAAACCGTAAAGAAATTGCGTAAGAAAAACCCAAGTCAAAACACCCGTTGACGATTCCCGCGAAGAACTGTCGGAAACCGTAAAAAGTCGAAGAAGAATGAAGAATGAAAAATGAAAGAGCCTTCGTATTTATAGTTAAATGCAAAGCTTCCTCAAGACGCTTTGCAAATAAATATCTTATCTCAAAAGTCGTGCCCAAAATCGCGATCTGGCAGCCTCTGAGAACTGCCCACTACCATGCCAGACCGCGATCCAGAGATGTGTATCACGATCTGTGTCTGAAGCAAATCTGCACTGTGATACCCCCTAGATCGCGATACGGAGTAATGGATCGCGATCTGGCATGAGTAAAAAGGCTACTGTAAGAACCCCCAGATCGCGATATGGAATGTCAGATCGCGATCTGGGTCTTGATCGAAAAGTCTTCTGTAAAAACCCGAGATCGCGATACGGAATGTTAGATCGCGATCTGGGTCTTGATCCTGATTCTTTCTATGACACCCCCCAGATCGCGATACGCACTTCCTGTATCGCGATTTGGGTCTTCTTGGCTTGGCTTGAAAATTCGATTTCGCTTTCAAATGGCTTTGACTCGGCAAAAATAGCTAACAAAACCTAAAAATAGAAATAAAACAAGAAACGCAATAATATATACAAATAAAGCCGAAACTCGGACGAACAAAGACCAAAACACGAAGATTCGATAAGTAATTATCGTGCAAAACGAACACTTATCACATCCTCAAACTTAGATCTTTACTCGTCTCGAGTAAATCAAAACAAAACTAAAACAAAAAGGAATAAAAACAACAAACTAAAACTAGGCCACTAACGTAGGGAATCACGCTTGGATTTAACATATGCACCACCAAGCCTTTGAACCCCTCGGTACCCCCAAAGAATGAGTTGTGTCTCGTAAGGGTTTTCAGACAACACACCCACAAAGTTGTCGGATTGGTCAAAGCATTGCAATTAATTTCAAAGATAAAACGAGCTAGATAACCTAAAATCTCAGAATGGCATATGGCTTAAGATATTCGACTTCCCTACAGACGCAATTAGTTGTTTCTACACCAAAATAATAGATAGACTCAGAAATCCGTAATCAAACAATAAACGCAATCATCGAGGGTTTTGAGTAGAAATGTGGACGAAAAATAAGTTTTGATTCTGTAATTCAAAAATTCGAATTGGGCATAAGTATGTCTATTTATACAATAGAAAAATGACAACAACAATTTTTTGGTGATTTTGCATCACAACTTTTTATTTTTCTATTTTTTTAAACGGGAATAATCGTGACTCGTGCAAGGCTCGACACCTCTATGTTATCTCTCTGCCCCATGTATCGAACTCTAGTCCAGGAAACCCCCAAGCTAGTTAGCTCGAGAGACTAGGCGACAAAGTGCACCCAACGGGTTAAGCTCGAGTCAGAAAGGCTGGGAAATCAAAGCGTGAATCACAACAATACTCTTTTTTTTTTTTTTCAATTACACAATAACATGAAAAAAACGTAGAGACCATTCATTGAACTTTTAGGCATAAGAAAGAAAGTCGAAAATAAATGAATTCCCAAGCAGAACGAAGGATTCCGTAAATCGAACAGTTTGTGCCTGTGGATATAAACGACGCAGTGGAAGCAGGAGAAGGAGGGCAACTTAAAAGAAAAGGAAAAATCGATGGGGTCCCACGAGCTTGACGGATTGCGGTCGAAGAAGGTGAAAATAAAAGAGGAAAGAAAAAAGATTTGTTCCGCGGAAGGGAATAAATGGTTGGGGGCAAAAAAAAAAAGGCAAAAGAAAATAAGGTGCGGATAATTGAGAACTTCCGCTCTTATATAAATGTAATAATATATATTAAGTATATATATAAGGGCCTATATATATATTAAGTATATATATATGGGATCTACCCCTTTTTTTTCCCATTTCTTTTCCATTTTCTTTTCCATTTTCTTTTGGCTCAGTTAATATCAAAACTGTGTCGTTCCAATCTCCCCGTCCAATCAGCGTCTCCCATTCTTTTCTTTTCCATTTAATTTTGAAACAGCTCGACGGCGACATGCCTTCTTGATTTTTCCTTTTCATTTAATCTGTTCGTTCCTAAACCGTGATTGTTGGAACGACAATTCTCGTTTTTCATCTTAAACGACGTTTAATTTTCTCTTTACTCGTTTCGCTTGTCCAGAAATATAGACTTGGACAACAAGAAGAAGTCAAAAAATAGAATGTTCTTGATCACAATTGTAACACCCTCCATGAATTTTAGTTAAAGAAGAAGTATTTTAGTAGACTTTATTAAAAGTTTATGATTTAATTTGAACTTTGAGAAAACCATATCATTTTTCTTTACTTTAAATATACCCACAACTCAAAGTTATGATTTTCATAAAAAGTGTTACCTAAACATCATCGGGGTTTAGAAAACACTTGTAAGACAGCGAAAGGAAAATAAACTTGATTTAAATACCCCCGTTTAATAGACTAGATTCCTAAATCAGAGTAAAATATAATCATGAAAATCTCCATTTTGTACATAAGACCTTTTGTTTACATGCGAAAGTGAAAACATGATCTTTTACGAAATTCGGGTACGACATGCAAGGCATCAAGGTTCGTGATTCCTTGAACTCCGCTCCGCTGCGCACTCTGATTACTTCGAGAACCTGAAAAGGGGAAATTCACATAAAGCGTGAGCCCAACCACTGGCTCAGTAAGAACATTGGCCTGACGATACACACGCCTCTCTCAACGTGTCACTCACGTCCTATAGGAGCCCTAAAGTCCTCGTCTCTATGTTCTTTCGTGTAGGGATAATCCTAAAGCTTCAACTATGTCCTCTATATTCAATTTATTCGTTTGGACCAAGACAGTCAATCACATACGTGAAAGCACATAACATCACCTACGAATACACTACTTTTATTCTTCGAAATTAAGAATCACGAAGCATGAATATTATCATAAAACATAGTCGAACATATATCTCTACATATAAACATATAATACAGTTTACCTCAACCTTGGTATATTGGACTCACAGTCCTCTTTCATATTATACGGATATAAAATCCTCATATTACTCGCGGACATAAAGTCCCTTTAGTATCAATTTAACACTTTACGCATATAAATGCAATGCAACAGGATCCTTATCAGAACCCCAACGTAACAATCTAAAAATCAGATATCATACGACAACGCACGGGTCACAAAAGCACATTAATTACACATAGGTCATAAAGGCACACTATACCCACATAATTCACTTTATTATGCAAAATAACCAAAATGCATGTGAATGCAATGCATGGAAAAATTCATTTTTCATTTTGTCGGATCCGTGAAAGATTAATTTCTATATTCGGATAATAAACCGTTTCGAACCCGTCTATGGATCCAATATCACTCATATCACTCGTATCACTCCTCTCAACCCTAGTTGGATACCGGCCCACCGTATCCGATTCGTTTATTACCCAAACATTCCATTAATCTTCCAATTTTCAAAACACGTGTTATGCATGGACATGAACACTTAGACCATAATCCTATTACAGTTCAAACACCACAAATATGTCAGAATAAAATAACACAAAGATTTACTAACCACATATTATCACATAGACTAATTAAATCACACATATGACACAAATACATACACGGCCGTACACACACACACGGCAATGATATCCAATCAAGTGTAGCACAATAAACACAAATCACGTAAAGATTATTGTTCATCCACACACATACACATATAGTTGTACACAACCCCCACATATATTTATAATAGTATATTTGATATTTACATAAACCATGGATCGGAGTTTCACTCGACGACCACGTAGGTTGCTATAGAGATAGTATACATATATAAGCCATGGATCGGGAATTATTCCTACGACCACGCAGGCTAGGATATATAAACATATATATAAAGTATGAAATATAGGATATACTATATAACATTAACGAGTTTAATTGACCAATAATCACACAAGTAATCCCGACAATCTTCAATACTTACACACATACGGTACACACATAATGAATCTCAAACCAACATACCAAATCAATCGAAACACACATAATGACTTCAATGAATAATTCATGACCATAACTATAATTAAATTCAACTTCTCATATTTTATTATCTGAATATAATTTTAATTCTTCTATTAACTAAGGATCAAGAATTTAAAACCATACTTCTAAACATACTTTCTAGTTCAAAATAGTTTATTTTAGAAAATCGGACAGTTTTGGTATTTGAACTTTGAAAATTCATATCTCTTAGAACCTATATCCAAAACACTTGAAAATTTCACACGATGTTCATATATAAGTATATTATACCTTGTTAAAACAGTTTAGCAAGAGACTTAACCGTTTAAGAGAAATAATTAATTTAGTGCAGTCACACAGTCAAATTTCCAGAACAGAGCAATCAACTTTAAAATTACCAAATAATTCATACCTCTAACCAAACACTGTGAAATTTTGCAGAGAAGACGTTTAACAAGTCTATAATCATATCCAAGTAAATCACGCAAGTAAAATTAGTATAAAGTCGTATTAAACACATAGTTCATAAATGACTCAGAGACTGTGCAGTTTTAGAAAAAGGGTCATAACTTACTCAATATAAATCCGATTTATGCATAATGTATTTCAACATGAAGCTAACCGAAAGATCTAGTCTACTATGAAATTTCATAATTTTATCTTACTGATTACCCGATGAGACATGCAATACAAACAGAGGCTGCGAAACTGAAATTCAATTAGTGTTCATCAAGAACTTTATCTTCTAAAGCCCAAAATTAAAACCACAAACATATAATTCATTAAAACACATATAATTCATCTTAATTAGTTTATTATTTCAGTAAAGACCAAGAGGTCCTTACCCATGAAAATCAAAGGCTAAGAAGAAGAAGAAACCAAAGATCCATGGAGTTTTGGCTTGGAAGTCTTTGGGCTTGACATGGGTGGTATTAGATTGCTTTGGAGCTGAGTTTTGAGAGATTATATGGTTGTTTCTTTGAGTGTATTTGGGGAATCTCGAATTTAGGGAGAGAGAGGCATTGTGAGAGGATTTTAGAAGAGAACAATAGGGACTTTTATAAAGAATCTTGAAGGCTTTGAAGTTGAAGATGAACTCTTCCATTTGGGGAGTGTTTGGACGAGATAGAGGAGAGAGAATGAGGGATTTTGGCTTGTGTTTTTGTTCTGAAAATGGAGGAGAGGAAGATGCTATTTATAGGAGAGTAGAGGGACTTACTTGCAATATAGGAAACAAGGGGGTGCATATAGCAATTATAAAGATTTGGACACTTGGAAACTCACCACAAACCCAACACACTCAACTTGTACACACGGCATTTCCACAAAACACAAAGCACATGCACACACAACACTTATACATATACACATCTATACATAAATAATATTAAAATAATAAAAGAGAAATGGTGTGGGATTTTTCTATGCTCTTACGAGAGAGAGAGAGAGAGAGAGAGAGAGAGAGAGAGGGGTGTCCTATGTCATGTATGTCACATACATATACATCAAATAAATATGCACATATAACATACATGCATACACACACATAAATAAATCCTAGCACATATAATCTATCATTTCATAAACATACACATTCACATTCACATAATATAACATACATAATTAAGTCCACATCATATATTATATATTAGCATAAAATATATATGCACATATACAAAAGCATGACTTACATAGATGGTCACTTCATTCATTAAATCACATAATTAGAATCAACTACTTAATTAATAATAATGTCTACTTTTAAAAATATTATAATGTATCTAAATCACATAAACACATAGAGAACGTATAAATTGCTACTCGATTCATGAAATGCACTTATATTTGTATTTACTATACATTCAATATAATAATATATAAATGCTAATGAAAATGTGGGGTGTTACAACAATACAGAGAACAATGGTGAGTCGATTTTCTTTGATTTAAACTACTTATATTTTCGTCTGATTTATTTGGTTTTATTACTGTCTTAATTATTTATGGATTCTATGTTCTAGAAAGTTCTTATGGGCATCATAACATGCGTATCGCAAGCACGAGCGCTAATTCATCGAGCATGAATAGTGAAAAAGGGTATGTGTTTTAATTTTGACTCGATTTTTAAATATTTCAATGAGTTTTGATATCACTATAATATAAGTTGCTTATCGAAATAATCGCGTTCCATTAAAAGCTAATTTCGATTACCGTTGAACAGAGACATTCCGATTGGCGAAGCACTTAGGTGTCAGATTGAAGTGCAGAAAACACTGCAACAACAGCTTGAGGTATATATATTGTATATATTAACTGACATAAATTAAATAAAAAAATAAATAAAATAAATATATATTAATTTTTATTTTCCTGTGACAGGTGCAGAAGAAATTGCAAATGAGAATAGAAGCTCAATGGAAATACTTGCAATCGATACTCGAAAAAGCTCAACACAGCCTTTCTGCCGACATAAACCAGTCCGAAAATCTGGAATCGACGAAAGCTCAATTAACCGACTTCAATTTAGCCCTCTCAATTTCATGCAAACGATAAACGGAGACGAAATAAATGGAAATAAAGAAGCACGCGAAAATAAATGAGTTTTTTTTTTTTTTCTTCTAATAAAGCTCGGTGATGGTCGACGTTGTTTGTGTCTAACTTTGAATAATTTTTTTCCTATCTATAAAAGTCTGGGTCGATGCTGTTTTCATAGCTCATCAATTCACCTGTTAGTTTCGAGTTCCTCTACCCGCAACTCATCTGAAGGTTAGCCCTTCTCTGTTATGACATTATGTGATGTTTGCTGGTGGGTAGTCTCATGTTGTTACTGGTAAAGACCATGTTCCTAATGGTTGTGCCTATTGTTTTTTATGCTGTTTCTTCGTAGCTTTGTTTTGTCTTCTTTTATCGGCACGTAATTTATTTTTCTAAAGAACCATTTCAAGTTTTTTTTTTTCTTTTCTAGATTATATGGATGGATTCAGATTTCAATGATCTCATTTTCTTTTCTAGGTTGCATGATGGATCGACAAAAAACCAAATTGTCACGAAATCAACTTCTTGGCTGCATGTTGACATTGCTCAGGTTACAAATCATGATTAGCACATTTTTACAATATTTATCGTAATTAATTTGTTGTTCAGTTGTGCCTGTATTTGATTCATATGCTCACTTGAGATTGGCAATAGGGAGGGATGTTCTCGTAATTTATTTGGCTATTTTGATTTTTTTTTCTTTCACTAAAAGGTTTGATTTCTCTGCTTCACTGTTTATTGAATCTTCATAATTACTTCGAGTTGTTAATTCCTTCTACCTCAGAACGTTTTCGAGATTATGCAATCAAGGAATTCATTTTACTGTTCTAATTCCTTGCAGTCTACTCTACTGTCTCCTTTCTTGCAGCACCCCCACTTTCAGTAATTAGTAATTTCTAATGGAAGATACGGAAGTCAACACCAGCTCGACCTTCAGTAATTACTTGTGGAGTTGGTTGGCTGTTAATGATGAAAACCTATTATGATTCTCTTTTTCCAAATTTTAATCAGATTTCTTATGAATCTTAATGTGAATTTAGGTGGCCAAAGTTTTGCTTGATTCTCTTTTTGGCAATCTCACAGGTTCCAGTGCAGTATAGTAAGAATCGATACAATATTGTAAGAATCGATACATAAACTCAAAATTCAAATAAATCATCTTGTTTATAAAATATATCTCCGAAAAAGTGTTTTTGGGTGCAATAAGACAGAGAAAATGCAGGTCTTTTGGCCATGAAAAAAGCAGGAAGAAGGGGAGTTATACGGATATCATCCTGTTTCACGATTTTTGGTATATGCAAAATTAATCGAATACTACCACTCTGCATTTTGGTCAGAAAAAAAAGATATAATCCTTTGACCTATTTGCAGCTTCTTATTGCATGTTGTTTGGTTATGTCATAATTATTAATTATTACTCATTCTTATCTCACTACATCCTTACATTTCGAATGTTAGTCTACATATTTTTCAGGAAAGATGACACTTATTCATTGTTATGCTTCTTCTCTATGTTTTACCCTGTTGTATAGGCTGCACGCACTGCGTGGTTTTTTCTGCTACCTACCTAACATGATTTTTTTTTTTCCAAAAACAGATTTAGCCGCTTGTTCATGGATATAAATGAGCCCTTTAGATTGTATTACACAACTTTATTATGACTTATGCAATTTTCTCTCTCTAGGTTTTCATCCTGCAGGCATTGGCGGTGATGGTCTTTCCCACTATCATACAGATTTCCATGAAATTGAGGTTTGGGAACCAACACATAATTGATGTATCTTGATTTTTCAAAATGCTTGTCTACTCTGAGCTGATGCTTTTTTGTTTCCAGAAAATTGGTTATGGAAACTTCAACCAGGTTTTCAAAGTCTCGAAGAGAATTGATGGTTGCATGTATGCCGTAAAACATAGCATGAGACAGTTGCATCAGGATGCAGGAAGGTAATTTAATTTAATTTACTTGTAATGATCAGCTGCTTGTATTTACGCCACTCGCTTGTTGCAGCAAACTTATGTTTAATACTGTCACAGGTGCAAGGCTTTGATGGAAGTTCAAGCTTTGGCGGCTCTAGGTTTGTTACATTATTATATTCTTTTTATTTTTATCCAAAGATTGAGATTTTTAAAATTTTCGATTCCCATTTTTCTCAGGGTACCACGAGAATATAGTTGGCTATTATTCTTTGTGGTTTTGAAAACCAGCAACTTTACATCCAATTGGAGCTATGCGAGCACATCCTATCTCTCGATAGACTACCTAAAGTATTCACCAAAAGAGAAGCTTTAGAGGTAATGTACCGGCCTACCGGGTGAATGATTTTGAATCTATAACGTGACGTAATTGTAGCGGATTATTAACTTTCTGTGGTTTGTTTATTTTATCTTGAAGAGTTAAATATTTAATTAGAATTGTTAAAGGCTGTTAGAAGGGATTGACCATGACCTTTTCCAGAGGAGATTTTTCATTGAAAAAATTGCATGCGTGCAGATTGCTAAAGCATTTCAGTTTATACATGGGAGAGGAGTAGTTCACTTAGACGTAAAGCCAGAAAATATTTATGCAAAAAATGGAGTTTATAAACTTGGTGATTTCAGTTGTGCGACTGTCGTTGATAAAAGCTTGCCAATTGAAGAAGGTGATGCTCAGTACATTCCCCAAGAAATCCTGAACGAGAATTATGAAAATCTAGACAAAGTTGATATATTCTCGTTAGGAGCTTCCATCTATGGACTTGCAAGAGGGTCACCGTTACCTGAATCAGGTTCTCATTTCCTCACTCTTAGGGAAGGGAAACTGCCCCTTCTTCCTGGTCGTTCAATCCCGTTTCAGAATTTAATAAAGGTAAATTACCTTCTGCTTTTATGATATGAAAAGTAGGTCTTAATCGAGGATATCCAATCTGTCTTTACTATTAATGTTTGATAATTTCGGTGAAAAACCATCGTGATAATTATGTTAATATAACATTCGTTTCTTTGAGTTATATAGACTTGGTGTAACAACCTAGATAGCAAAATTAAATATTTGAGTTTTCAGAAAACTATATGCAGGGAAAGCTCGAGTTGAGCATTTTAAATGATGTTAATTATTATTTTATAGCGAGCATGTTCGATAAAAACGCTTTGCATTGCTACAGATTAACTTGCGTACTGGTGTTCGATTTTCTTTCGATTTGTTAATCATTCAGGTGATGATGGATGCCGATCCTGTTCGTAGACCAACAGCCAAAGAAGTAGTTGAGAATCCAATTTTTTACAGGATTGGAAAGAATAAATAAATCAAAAGTATATCATCAGGGTTTCTAGCAAAACTGATAAGTACAAAATCAGGTTTCTAGCGAGCTAGAAGCTGCTGCAAGCTAATGTACTTATTTTTTTTGCAATAATTAAAAAGACTTTGTACAAGAAAAATCGCAGTGGACTTCAGTTATGGAAGTCGAGCCACACTGATATCTCCATTTTCATGCACCAGAGTTTCAATTGTGGTGGTGCTAATTTTGTATACACTAGAAATGTGGAGAAATGGCCGTATTTTTGTTGCGATTATGGTAATTTGAAGCAGTTGTTTTAGCATTGATCAACTTGTTTCAAGGCCTCTCTGTTTCTTGACCTAAACATATATCTTTCCCTTTCGAGTTAATCATCCGGTCAGCTGATTTGTAAGATTACTCAATTTAAAGGTTCTGTTTGTATATTCGATCCGAAAGGCTATTGGTTGCTTGTTGTAGCACTTGTCCTAAGCAGTCATCGTTGTAGAAATGTAAGTGCTTATGATATGTCCCAACCAGGAGAGCAAGAATTGCACAAAATGCATTCTCTTAAGGTGAGAATTAATTGCTTAAATTTGAATAGATAAAACTTCAAGAGTTTAAATAAACAATAGAGAAAAAACTTCTATGTTTGGTAAGCTTTTGGGCTTCCGTTTTCATTTAATTATAGAGAAAGGTGTTTTTGAAGAAGAATTTAAAAATAAAATTAAGTTTGTTTGTGTTTTGAGAGGAGACAATTTATATTGTAACAAGTCAAATCATATCTGAAAGGTGTTGGAAAAAAGTATTTTGAAAGAATTTGATAGGTAAAATCAAAGCATTACATATATAAACCACAAACACTTTTAAATAGTTTATAAATTCTTAAATATCTTATAAGCTATTTTTAAACCCTTACAAGCTTAGCCAAACAACCTCTAAACACTTTTTAAATAGTTTATAAATTCTTAAATATCTTATAAGCTATTTTTAAACCCTTACAAGCTTAGCCAAAGACCATCTAAATTTTTAAGAGGGAAAATATGATACAAACTCAGTTGACTAATTAAAAGGACGTCTTCATAAAAATTGTTGTATGGATGACAATTTTATTTAATGAATGAAAACTTTCAACCAGATTTACATCATTTATTATGTCTCTCGAACATGTAATAACATCAAGGACCAGAAAAAAGAATAGACAACAAAAACCATTATTTGGAACACTTTTGAAGGATATTTCCACTTTGTAGGATTTTCTTTTATACATGCTGAATTCGGCAAAATTGATTGACAACAGTAGTAGCGAACCGGAATGGAAAATCAGTCGAATATTAATCCATTCCGAAAATCATTCGAGTATATCATTCAGCGCGCATACATCCATTAATTCATATTCCAGCTTCTTCTACCTAAAATCTCCAACACTTTCTTTTTTAAATCGTCGACACCATTAATACCTAAAAGTTAATGTTGAAGTGCAAACAATGTCCCACATCGGTTTAATATGGTAAAGATCAATCTCATAATCTGTTTATTTATTTATTAATTATATGTCAGAGTGTTACCCTGTGACTGTGTGTGATTCTCTGTATTTTTTGTGCCTTTATCTGTGTGATACCATGAATGCTTATCCCTTGGCTCCTTTTGATGGAAAAGGGGTTTTTCCTATTTGGCAATAGAAAATAAAAGTGTTTTAGTCCAACAAAAATGTTTTAAAGTTGTTACTTTAGCATATGAAGATACCACTATTGCTGCTAAGAAGGCAGAATTTGATGAACTTGCCTATTCTTTGATTATCTTAAACTTGAGTGATTCTGTGATTAGAAAACTAGGAAATCAAGATAATGCTAAAGCCTTATGAGATAAATTGGAAGAACTTTATACTGAAACCTCCTTGCCCTCCAAAATGTTTTTGTTAGAGCAATTCTTTAGATTCAAAATGGATTTAAACAAAGACATTGATGAAAACCTTGACAATTTTACAAAACTGGTTCAAGATATTAAGCTAACTGAAGACAAAAATATTGATGATTACTCTCCTATTGTTTTGTTAAATGCTATCCCTGATACTTACACTGATGTAAAGTCTGCCATTAAGTATGGTAAAGATAAGGTTTCTTTGGATACTGTGATAAATGGTTTAAAAAGCAAAGAACTTGATTTAAAAACTACCAAGAGTAGTAAATCTTTTGGTGACATCAATTTTGTGAAAGGAAAGCCTAAAAATCAGTTTCAAAATAATTTTCAAAATAAATTTCAAACAAGGCTTCTTCTAGTAACCAAAACCAGTCTTTACAAAGACCTAAAAAGGGCAAGGGGTGGAATAAGTTTAAAGCCAAAGACAGAAAGTGTTACAACTGTGGTAAAAGTGGTCATTATGCAAATGAATGTTCTGAGCCTAAAAAGGAAATAACTAATGAACAAGCTAATGTTGTGACTGATAATCTTGGTGATGTGTTTATGGTTGGTAATGTGATGCATGATTATGTGAACTCTGTGATCTCTTCTTTGTGTGATAATGATTAGATTTTTGACTCCGCATGCACCCATCATATGACACCTCATAGACATCTGTTTTCTTCTTATGTGAAACTTGAAAATGGTAATGTGTCTATGGCTGATAACAGTGAAAGAACTGTAGTTGGAATTGGAACTATTTGCCTAAAACTTGAATCTGGTTTTGAATTAATTCTTAAAAATGTTAGGCATGTTCCTAAACTAAGCAATAATCTGTTATCTGTTGTTATTCTTGAAGACAGTGGTTTGCATAGTAATTTGGGAGCTGGTTGTCAGAGAATCATGATGCATGATAAATTTGTTTTCAAAGCTGTTAGAATGCAAAACCTCTATGTGTGCTCTGTTGAACCTGTTTAGCATGCCAACACTGTTAATCATGACATGTCTATTCTGTGGCATAAGAGGTTAGGTCATATAAGTGGTAAATGTCTTGAAATTCTGCATAAGAATAATTATCTTAGTGATGATTGTGTGACAAATTTGCCTATATGGTATTCATGAATCTTTGGGAAACAAACTAAAGTTAAATTTCCTATTTCCCCATTCCCCAATTCCTCTAAATATTCAGACATACTTGAATATGTGCATGCTGATGTGTGGGACCCTGCCCCAGTTCCTTCTCATGGTGGTAATATATATTTCCTGTCTATTGTTGATGGTTTTTCTAGGAAAGTTTTTGTGTTTTTACTCAAGAATAAATCTGATGTGTGTGAAAGATTTAAAAATTGGAAAATCTTGATTGAAAACCAAACTTCAAAGAAAATCAAAACCTTGAGAACTGATAATGGAACTGAATTTTGTAATGCTGAATTTGATACTTTGTGTTCTGAATCAGGCATTAAGAGACGTAAAACTGTTGTTTATACACCCCAACAAAATGGAATTGCAGAAAGAATGAACATAACTTTGCTTGATATAGTTAGATCTATGTTAAATTCTTCTGGCTTGAAAAAACCTTTTTGGGGTGAGGCTGTTCTTACATCTGCTTATTTGTAAATAGGTCTCCTTTTGTGCCCTTGAGTGGGGAATTGCCTGAATCTAAATGGTGTGGTAAACTTGTAAATTTATCAAATCTGTGTGAAATTCCCGAATCCTCGGTGCCGAACAAAAATGGTGAGCTCCCGGTCCGCAAATGGCAGGTGAGGCTCGGCGATCCTTTGTGTGGTCAGACCTATGTGGTCCTTTGTTCGAGGCTTGGTGCGCAAATTAAGGGGAGGATCGTGGTCCTTTGTGGTCCGACCTATTGTTGAAGTGCAAACAATGTCCCACATCGGTTTAATATGGGAAAGATCAATCATTTATAAGGAGGGGATATCTTCTCCATTGGTATGAGGCCTTTTGGGGAAACCCAAGAGCAAAACCAGTTGGGCCCAGCCCAATCTGGACCATATCATACCAATGTGGAGTTTGTGCTATCCCGATAAGGACCTAACAGTTAAAATAAATTTTAAATATCAACAAATCGATCAAATTTTACGATTTACGATTTAGGAAAACTTTAATTCATTATATTAATAATAATAAACTTGTGATAATTAAAGTTTTTGTCCCTATATTATATACCATTTTTTATTTTGGTCCTTAAACCGAAAATGCCCCCAAGTGGAGGTCAATTTGTAATTTCTGAAAATCCAGCTCCCTGGCTCAAACAGTTCTGAAAATTGCTGAATCACCCCTATACTTACTCCATCTTCCTAGCCGCTTTGCAAATCTGACCACAAAGTGGATCTCTCTTTGAATATCCAAAATATCCGCCACATTTACGAGAATTCGCAACATCGAGCATAAAACCTTATGATTTACGATTCAATTCTTACGATTCAATTCATTCATATCTATGTCGATTCAAATGTTAAAACCAATCTTAAATATCAACAAATCGATCAAATTTTACGATTTTTGGTCCCTATATTATATACCTTTTTTTTTGGTCCTTTAACCAGAAATGCCCCCAAAGTAGGGATCAGTTTGTAATTTCTGGAAATCCACCTCCCCGTCTGAAACAATTTTGAAAATTGCAGAATCACCCCTATACTTACTCCATCTTCCCAGCTGCACCAACCAAATTGCAAATTTAACCCCAAAGTGGATCTGTCTTATAATATCCAAAATATCCGCCACCAACGCAGTATGCTTCGACTCCTCCTCGGGTATAATCGTGTCTGACTCATTTAAGAAAATTCGTAATACCGAGTTTAAAATCTTATGATTTACGATTCAAATCTTAAGATTCAATTCATTCATTCCTAAGTCGATTCAAAAGTTAAAATAAATCTTAAATATCAACAAATCGATCAAATTTTACGATTTACGGTTTAGGAAAACTTGAATTTATTATATTATTTATAATAATCTTGTGATAATTATAGTTTTTGTCCCTATATTATATACAATTTTTTATTTTGTTTTCCACCCCCAAGTGGGTCAATATGTAATTTCTGAAAATCCACCTCACGGGCTCAAACAGTTCTGAAAATTGCAGAATCACCCCTATACTTACTCCATCTTCCCAGCCGCACCACCCAAATTGCAAATTTAACCCCAAAGTGGATCTCTCTTGCAATATCCGTAATATCCGCCACCAATGCACTATGCTTCGACACCTCCTCAACTATAATCGTGTCTGACTCATTTACGAAAATTCGCAATACCAAGTTTAAAATATTATTATTTACGATTCAAATCTTATGATTCAATTCATTCATACCTAAGTCGATTCAAAAGTTAAAATAAATCTTAAATGTAAACAAATCGATCAAATTTTACGATTTACGATTTAGGAAAACATTAATTTATTATATTATTTATAATAAACTTGTGATAATTACAATTTTTGTCCCTATATTATATGCCATTTTTAATGTAGGTCCTTAAACCGGAAATGCCCCCAAAGTGGAAGTCAATTTGTATTTCTGAAAATCCACCTCCCTGGCTCAAACAGTACTGAAAATTGCAGAATCACCCCTATACTTACTGCATCTTCCTACCCGCTCTACCCAAATTGCAACTTTGACCCCAAAGTGGATCTCTTTCAATATCCAAAATATTCGCCACATTTACGAAAATTCGCAATACTGATCATAAAACCTTATGATTTACGATTCAAATCTTACGATTCAATTCATTCATATCTATGTAGATTCAAATGTTAAAATAAAAATTTACGATTTTTTGTCCCTATCTTATATACTTTTCTTTTTAGGTCCTTAAACCAGAAATGCCCCCGGTGGGGTTTAATATGTTATTTCTGGAAATCCAACTACCTGACCGAAACAGTTTTGAAAATTGCAGAATCACCCCTATACTTACTCCATCTTCCCAGCCGCTCCACCCAAATTGCAAATTTAACTCTAAAGTGGATCTCTCTCGAAATATCCGAAATATCCGCTACCAACGCAGTATGCTTCGACTCCTCCTCAGCTATAATCGTGTGTGACTCATTTATGAAAATTTGTAATACCGAGTTTAAAATCTTATGATTTACGATTCAAATCTTACGATTCAATTCGTTCATACCTAAGTCAATTCAAAAGTTAAAATAAATCTTAAATATCAACAAATCGATCAAATTTTACGATTTACGATTTAGGAAAACTATAATTTATTATATTATTTATAATAAACTTGTGATAATTACAGTTTTTTGTCCCTATATTGTATACCATTTATTATTTTGGTTCTTAAACCAGAAATGCCCCCCAAGTGGAGGTCATTTTGTAATTCTGAAAATCCAAATCTCCGGCTCAAATAGTTTTGAAAATTGCAGAATCACTCATATACTTACTCCATCTTCCTAGACACACAACCCTAATTGCAAATGTAATGTCAAAGTGGATCTCTCTTGCAATATACGAAATATCCGCCACCAGCGCAGTATGCTTCGACTCTTCCTCAGCTATAATCGTGTGTGACTCATTTAAGAAAATTCGCAATACCGAGTTTAAAATCTTATGATTCACGATTCAAATCTTACTATTCAATTTTTTCATACCTAAGTCAATTCGAAAGTTCAAATAAATCTTAAATATCAACAGTTTTTGTCCCTATATTATATACCGTTTTTAATTTTGGTCCTTTAACCAGAAATGCCCCCTAAGTGGAGGTCAATTTGTAATTTCTGAAAATACACCTCCCTGGCTCATACAATTCTGAAATTGCATAATCACCGTTATACTTACTCCAACTTCCTAGTCGCGCCACCCAAATTGCAGATTTGACCTCAAAGTGGATCTTTCTTTCAATATCCAAAATATCCGCTACATTTACGAAAGTTCACAATACTGAGCATAAAATCTTATGATTTACAACTCAAATCTTACGATTCAATTCGTTCATATCTATCTCGATTCAAATGTTAAAATAAATCTTAAATATCAACAAATCGATCAAATTTTACGATTTTTGGTCCCTATAATATATACTTTTTTTTTTTTTAATTTGGTCCTTAAACCAGAAATGCCCCCAAGTGGGGTTAATATGTAATTTCTGGAAATCCAGTTCCCTGACTGAAATAGTTTTGAAAATTGCAGAATCACCGCTATACTTACTCTACCTTCCCAGCCGCTCCACCAAAATTGCAAATTCAACCCCAAAATGGATCTCTCTTGAAATATTCAAAATTTCCGCCACCAACGCAGTATGCTTCGACTCATCCTCGGCTATAATCGTGTGTGACTCATTTAGGAAAATTCGCAATGCCGAGTTTCAAATCTTATGATTTGCGATTCAAATTTTACGATTCAATTTGTTCATACCTAAGTCAATTCAAAAGTTAAAATAAATCTTAAATATCAACAAATCGATCAAATTTTACGATTTACGATTTATGAAAACTTTAATTTATTATATTATTTCTAATAAACTTGTGATAGTTACAGTTTTTGTCCCTATATTATATACCATTTTTAATGTTGGTTCTTAAACCGGAAATGCCACCCCAAGTGGAGGTCAATTTGTAATTTCTAAAAATCCACCTCTTCGGCTCAAATAGTTCTGAAAATTGCAGAATCACCCCTATACTTACTCAATTTTCCTAGACGCACCGCCCAAATTGCAAATATAATCCCAAAGTGGATCTCTCTTCCAATATCCAAAATATCCGCCACCAACACTGGATGCTTCGACTCCTCCCCAGCTTTAATCATGAGTGAATCATTTACGAAAATTCGCAATAACGAGTTTAAAATCTTATGATTTACGATTCAAATCTTACGATTCAATTCGTTCATACGTAAGTCGATTAAAAAGTTCAAAAAAATCTTAATATCAACACATCGATCAAATTTTACGATTTACAATTTACAATTTAAGAAAACTTTAATTTATTATATTACTTAAAATAAACTTGTGATAATTACAGTTTTTGTACCTATATTATATATCATTTTTTATTTTGGTCCTTAAACTGGAAATGCCCCCCAAGTGGAGGTCAATTTGTAATTTATGAAAATCCACCTCCCTAGCTCAACCAGTTCTGAAAATTGCAGATCATCCCTATACTTACTCTATCTTCCTACCCGCTCCACCCAAATTACAAATTTGACCCCAAAGTGGATCTCTCTTTCAATATCTAAAATATTCGCCACATTTACGAAAATTCGCAATATCGAGCATAAAACCTTATGATTTACGATTCAAATCTTATGATTCAATTCATTCATATATATGTAGATTCAAATGTTAAAATAAATCTTAAATATCAACAAATCGATCAAATTTTACGATTTTTGGTCTTTAAACCAGAAATGCCCCCAAGTGGGGGTCAATTTTTAATTTCTGGAAATCCATCTCCCTGACTCAAACAGTTTTGAGAATTTCAGAATCACCCCTATACTTACTCCATCTTCCCAGCCGCACCACCCAAATTGCAAATTTAACCCCAAAGTGGATCTCTCTTGCAATATCCAAAATATCCGCCACCAACGTAGTATGCTTCGACTCCTCCTCAGCTATAATCGTGTGTGATTCATTTACGAAAATTCGCAGTACCGGGTTTAAAATCGTATGATAAACTATTCAAGTCTTACGATTCAATTCGTTCATACCTAAGTCAATCCAAAAGTCAAAATAAATCTTTAATATCAACAAATCGATCGAATGTTACGATTTACGATTTAGGAAACTTTAATTTATTATATTATTTATAATAAACTTGTGATAATTACTGTTTTTGTCCCTATATTATATACCATTTTTAATTTTGGTCCTTAAACTGGAAATGCCCCCAAGTGGTGGTCAATTTGTAATTTCTGAAAATCCACCTCCCTGGCTCATACAGTTCTGAAAATTGGAGAATCACCCCTTTACTTACTCCATCTTCCTAGCCGATCCACCTAAATTGAAAATTTGACCCCATTGAGTATCCAAATATCTGCCACATTTACGAAAATTCGCAATACGGAGCACAAAATCTTATGATTTACGATTCAAATATTACGATTCAATTCATTCATATCTATGTCGATAAAAATGTTAAAATAAATCTTAAATATCAACAAATCGATCAAATTTTATGACTTTTGGTCCCTATATTATATACTTTGGAACACTATTGCAAAGCCAGAGGGCACAATTATTGACAACTGTATAGAAGACTTTCCTGTTATAATGGCAACAGACTTGGTCACCTGCTCAGGTGATGATATATTTCTATCAACTCTTGGTTTATCACTGCACCTCTCTTATTTTTACACTTATTCAAACACTAATGTCAGCTAACTAAATTTTGTCTTATACATTTATCGCAGGCTAAATTCTTTCTATATTATTTTAATACAACTATTTTAATGCAAATAAAAAGAAACAAATGTAACATTGATAATGCCATATACAACCAATATGTCGTAACAAATCTTCACCGCATGCCATTGTGTTCCAATCTAGAACCGAACACTCTATCCTTTACATATCATAGAATACTAGCTTGTATAACATCAGTTTTGTATCATTAATAAATATAATAGTTGGTCATTTACATGTTTACATATCAATATTATCTCTTATTTCATAACCCGTCTCACCGTATACAGTGCTTTGTTTTAATAAATGTGACCCTTATATTCAGTCATCTAATATTGATCAGGATATGGGGGCAACTTTGACGCGTCACATGCATCATATCATATCAACCACTGCAAACTCACGCCAGCACAAATAAAACACATTTTGGAAATATGTAAACAAGGCACCAGCACCGCGTATAGTTGATTAAGTATAACTGTTGAATAGTGGTTTTAGTATTGATACTGGCTCATATAATTACTACATTGTCGTTCATCATAATCATACCACATAGTGGATTATGTACTTCTAGTGGTGTGTGTTGTCTTAGGGTGCATTTGGGTGGAAGGATTTTTTGCGGGAGGGATTTCAAATCCATAATAACAAATCCCTTGGACTTGTTTGGATTGGGGGATTTGTGGATGGATTTCAAATCCACACCCCTCACTTTTAGTTATTTTTGGAGCAATTGAGGTGGATTTCAAATGACTCCAGATTGTAGTCATTTCAAATCCCTTCCTCAAATCAAATTCCTGCCCAAATCCTTCCATCCAAATGCACTCATTTACTGTCAGAGTCATATACATATAAATTCTGAAAATATGATGAAAGGGCTGCGGATGGAAGTGACTCAATTATCTGATGCATAACGTTATATATAGTGAATTCTTTGATGATGATGCAGGTACCACAAGCAGGTAGGCAAAATGACCTTTCCGGTCTCGTGTTTAATTTTTTTTTTTTTTATCATCAAACAGCCTGAGCTTTTTTTTTGGCACTTTGGAGACTCATGTGCAGTTGATGGTGAACAAAGACAGTAACATATGCGTATTTCCTTTAACAAACTTGCAATTTGGTTATTAGTTTCTTTCTATGTAAATATATGTGGGATTTTCACTTTATTTTTGTATTTACAATTTCTCCAAATTTTGTAAAGCTTCAACTGAGAGTTCTGCTGGTTTAGGCCATAATCCCCACAACCAATGGTTTCTCTTCGATAATTATTTTGCTAAGCTTTGCCATTTACAAAATTAATTATTTAGATGTTCCTATTGTGTCTGTAATGTGAATTTAGAGAGATATGTAATCTGAAGTCTGAACCAACCAATTTGAGATCAAGTACACGTATCGCAAAGAAGTAGTAGAAGTGGACTCGTGAGAGTCGGATGTCGATCCCACAGGGAATACTCAAATTGCCTAATCCTAAGTACCGAATTCTAACAATTATGATTTTTATCCAGGCTACGCAAAGTTATCCGATTTGAGATCAAGCAACTACAGCTCCCCCGGTGGTTCTCTATCTTTTCCGTTCTTCTCCATGGCCTAAAACCTAACCGCCGCTCTCTTCTTCTTCTCCATGGCCGGCGACCACCTATCCAATTCTCTCCCTCCCGGTGGTGGTACTCTTCTCTCTATATTTATTTTTCTATCAGATCCATGAACACCACCCAATTTTCTCCCTCCTCCGGTGATGGTAATTTATATTATTTTCCGACATCTTCTTCTTCCTAGTCGGTTATTCTCAAATATCTGTTTTTTTTCCTCTCTATTCTTCTTTTAATTATTCTCCTTCCCCCTCTCGATCCCTTTCATCCTCTTTTCCTTCCTCTCTCTAAATCCTCTCTCTCTCTCTCTCTCTCTCTCTCTCTCTCTCTCGATTCATACAAAAAAAAATTATTATTTTCTCTCCATGTTATTTTTTTTCTATCAATTTGAAAGATATTTTCACCAAGGATTTCACATAGCTGGATTTCACGGATTTTTTTGTCCAGTCTTCACGTTTGGAGTTTATTCGTTCCGACTACGGGAGCGTGTTAGCAAGGGATTGTCCAGTCTTCACGTTCGTCAGTTTTCGACTGCGGAGGCGTATTAGAGTATATTATATTATAATAACTCTTGTAATATTAGGATTCAACCACATAAACATATGCAGTAAGGTATAGTAATGAAAATTGATATTACTTTATATATATTATTGTACGTTTTGGTACCACATTGTTGAACATTTCTTTGAGCTTTATTTCGTTCCAAAGATTATCGACCATCCTTTTGCTTTATGTATTGAACGGTGCCGGCTACGAGTCTGTGGTGATTACATATGTAAGTGATCGCTATTAATTTCATCATCTTTGCTATTCCAGATTACTATCGTCGCCCACACGTAAGGATTTTGACGAGATTTCATAAAATTAAATGTAAATGGGAAAGTATGTCAAGACTTGTTCGGTAAAATCACCAAATTTGAGTATATTTTTTTTGTGTCTTTGGGTAACATAGGTTTCAGATTTTAAGTAGTGTCATACTCATGTTCACCACTTCAAAGGTACAAGTTCCAGGTAATAATTCGTTGTCCTGCAGGTGGTTAATTGTGGACGCCTTGACGGAACTCCCATTGGCTTAAATATGTAGTCTTGAATTCATGGTGATTTTTTTATGCAATCCCATGTATTTTTAACCTCCTGCTTATGATTACCAATAAAATTTCTTTATCTTCTTTTGTACATATGTAGAGCAGTCAAATTCTTGCACATATGTGTACAAAATATCAACCACATAAACATGTGTAGTAAGGTATAATAATGGAAATTTATTTTAGTTTCTATTATTGTATGTTTTTGTTAATACATTTGTTGGGTGGCCGTTCAAATAGCATTTATATTACAGACCTTTAATCAAATGAATTACAAAGATTAATAAGCCCAAGAGGAAGGAATTAGGACTTAACAAATAAATTACATAAATAAATAATAATAATAATAATAATAATAATAATAATAATAATAATAATAATAATAATAATAATAATAATAATAATAATAATAATAATAATAATAATAATAATAATAATAATAATAATAATAATAATAATAATAATAATAATAATAATAATCATAATAATAATCATAATCATAATAATAATAATAATAATAATAATAATAATAATAATAATAATAATAATAATAATAATAATAATAATAATAATAATAATAATAATAATAATAATAATAATAATAATAATAATAATAATAATAATAATAATAATAATAATAATAATAATAATAATAATAATAATAATAATAATAATAATAATAATAATAATAATAATAATAATAATAATAATAATAATAATAATAATAATAATAATAATAATAATAATAATAATAATAATAATAATAATAATAATAATAATAATAATAATAATAATAATAATAATAATAATACAAGAACTAATCTGGGGCAGATCTGAAAATCTGCCCGTTTTCAACTCCGGTGGAGAAGATGACACAACAACGGCTCAGTCCTCGTTTCCCGTGTCCACGTCTGGAGTCCAGTCAGCGGCTGCCAGCACACACCCGGTGTCAAGCTCACAGATCACACCCAACCGTCAAAACTTCACCCGAATGCTTAGATCTCAGCCTCACTCCGAATGTCGTCTCAACCCATCCCAAAACCCCAAGGAATCGAACTCACACACACAGTGTTTCCCCAGATCTGTTACCCTCACTCACATAGGTCACGAAACCACTCACAACATAGAAGTTTGAGACAAGAAGGTAGAAGATAGGAATATTTCGTGGTACTCTTCATCTTCAAGAAGAGATGTATATATATATATCCATACAGCTGCAGTAAGAAATGAAAGGGAATCGACCGAATCTCCGACCGCCATGGAATCCGACGAAAGATTCGGCCGTCGAGAAGAGAGAAAAGAGAGGAGGCGCAACTGTTAGGGTTATGGTTTGCTGACATTGAGAGAGTGGGATGATATATATATATATATATATATATATAGATAGATAGGCTGATATCGAGACTTATTAATCAACGGTCCAGATTGGATCTGCTTGGGCTTTAAGTAATCTGATGGGCCGACACCAAGGAAGTGGGTTGCACAAGGTGGGTTAGCAATTTTGGGCCAAATAAATATTTGGGCCCCTTTTATCTAACAATCTCCACCTGTGGCCAAATGGACTATCAGGACAAAATTGGGATATGAGGTCATCGTTGTCGTTTTAAATGTACCTGCACAATAAAATAAAAAGTCAGCAACGTACATTAAAAAATTAATCACACAGATTAGAGAATAGGGGCAGTCACGGAGACAACCCTATAATTACACTCAGTAATTAGGTTTGAGAGATTAGGCTCAAGCTTTTCAAGCAAGAGTGAAACTTCTCGTGTGGGAGACACTTAGTACCCATATCTGCTAGATTAAATTGTGATGAGATTTTTTCCAACTTGAAACACTTTGTTCCACAATATTACGAATGAAATGATATTTAATCTCTATGTGTTTACTACGATCGTGGAAACCGAGTTTTTACATAATTGAATTCTCGATTGGCTATTCGAGAAAACAGTGACATCCTTTCTAAGAAAACCAATTTCGCGCAGAATGCCTTTAAGCCATATAACTTCTTTCATTGCCTCGGTGGCATCGATGTATTCAGCCTCGGTTGTAGATAGAGCTACAATATGCTGCAATTGTGATTTCCAACTAATACATGATCCACACAGTGAAAACGTAAGAAGTGGAGGATTTCGTACTGTCTCTATCATTCGCAAAGTTGGAGTCCACATATCCAATTAATTCAATTTTAGTTTCAGATTTAGAAAAATTAAGGCCAATATGCAAGGAATGTTTCAAATAACGAAGAAGCCATTTCAAAACTTCCCAATGCAGCATACCTGGGTTCGACATATAGGGACTCAATCAACTTACCGCATAAGCTATATCATGGCGAGTGATAACCATTAAGTACATCACATAACCTATCGCATTGGCATAATGAACATTTTGCATAGAGTCAATTTCAGTTTCAGTCTTGGGAGACTGATCCTTACTTAATTGAAAATGAGCATCTAAAGGCACGTTTGTAGGTTTAGCATTAGACATGAATTTTTTTGTCTAAAATCTTACTCACATAAGAAATTTGATTCAAGAACAACAAATTATTATCTAGATTGAGATCAATGTTCATGCCCAATATTTTCTTAGCATCCCCTAAGTATTTCATGTCAAATTGTTCACTTAGACGCGTTTTCACATGATCAACAGATTTCACAGAAGGGCTGATTATGAGCATATCATCAACATAGATAAGAAAGAAAATAGGCACATAGTGAGTATCTTTGAAGTAAAGACAAGGGTCATAATCACTTTTCTTAAACTTCAATGAAAGCATGTAAGAATCGAATTTCTTATTCCATTGCCTAGGTGATTGTTTCAAGCCATATAAAGATTTTTTCAGCAAACACACATATTCAAGCTTTTTAGCATATGAGAAGCCCTCGGGCTGTTTCATATAAATATGCTAATCTAACTCACCATGCATGAAAGCATTTTTTACATCCATTTGTTTTAATTCCCAATTAAAATCCGCAACTAATACAAGCATAATACGAACCGTGGTAAATTTAACAACGGGAGAAAAAATTTCAGTATAATCTATACCTTCCTTTTGCGTGAAACCTTTAGCAACAAGACGGGTCGTATACCTAATGGACTCTACTTCATCCTTAACCTTAAATAACCATTTGCAGTCTACAAAGAGCAATTAGCAGGTTTAAGAACGAGAGTCCAAGTTTGATTAACATGCAAAGAGTTCATTTCTTCTTTCATAGCATTTAACCATTCAGCTGATTATCAGACTTTAGAGCATCCCTAACAGTTTTAAGTTCATTGATATCTATAGATTCAAACACATTGAAAACATGAGAAGCAAGATGAAAGCTATCAAAACGTTGTGGAGGCCTAGCATTTTCACGTCTAGGTCGTTCTCTAGCAAGTTGATAATCAGACAAGTCATCCACATTAGGCAAGTCATGTTGAATATTTTGGTCATGCAAACTTTCAAGTATTTCAGATTCAATATTAGGCACATTTTCCGATTTAACAGTAGGCAGCTCCACCTTATTTCGAGCAGCCTCTGAATTTAACAAGAAGGCAAGGAAATTCAGATTCATTAAAAATCATATCACGACTAATAGAAGTTTTATAGCCATGTCCCCCTTTAACCCAAAGTCTATAACCTTTAACTCCTTCAGGATAACCCAAGAAAACATATTTCACAGAACGGGTTCAAGCTTATTAGTTTTATGATGCATGAATGCAGTACAACCAAAAACACGAAAGTTGGACAAAGCAACCTTTTTACCCGACCAAACACATTCAGGCAAATCACCATTAAAAGGCACAGAGGGAGATCTATTAATCAAATAAGTGGCAGTCAAAACAGCCTCACCCCAAAACATAGTTGGTAAACCCAAAGTGGCGAGCATGGCTCGAACCCTCTCTAAAAGAGTTCGATTCATGCGTTCAACCACCCTGTTTTGCTGAGGGGAGTAAGGAACAGTTTTGTGCCTTTTAATACCAGATTCAGAGCACATAGCATCCATTTCTTGATTACAAAATTGTGTACCGTTATCTGTCTTAAAGGTTTTTATCCGTTAACCTGTTTGATTCTCAATATAAACTTTCCATGTTTGAACTTATCAATAATATCAGATTTTTGTTTCAACAGGAAACAAACACCATACGAGAGAAATCATCAATTATGGACAGAAAGTAACGGTTCCCGACATGTGTATGAACACTGGCAGGACCCCACACATCAGCATGCACATACTCAAGAATGTCACAACATTTAGAGGGATTGGGGGAAGGGGTTGGTTGAAAAGAAACACGAGTTTGCTTTCCAACGATGCAAGAGTCACACATAGTAACCTCAGACACTTTATCATTGCCAAAATAGTGATTGTTATGCAGAATACTGAGAGAAAAAATGATTTATAGCTAGTAGGAGAAAAAATGTTTCATAGGAGTCATATGATGTGAGCATGCAGAATCTTAAAGCCAATCATTTTCACCAAGAGATGATAGCACAGAGTTCACACAAGCATGTTCACCAACCATAAACACATCACCAAGATTATTATGAGAAACATGATTAGCATGCTGATAATTAGAGTGTTTATTAGGCTTAGTACAGTTCTGAGCATAATGACCAGGTTCACCACAATTATAGCACTTACGATTGTTAACATGAGTTTTCGACTTACTCCTGCCCCTGCCCTTTTTCTTTTGAAAATTGTTTTGATGAGAACTATTTTGAGAAACATTTTGGTTACTGGAGGAAGGCTTATTTGAAAATCGGTTTTGCTGCCTTCCTCTCACGAAGTTTGTGACATCCCTCTCTCGATTACTCTTATTATATGTAATCTCAGCGGAAGACTTTTAAAAATAATTTTTTTATGGATATAAATTTACGTAAAAAAATTTCTTTTTAAATAAGAGGGAGAGAGGTCACACTATACTAAACCCTAATCAACCAATTAACACCAATGCATGCTACATACAAGACTAGAAAATAACTAGGCATGATGGACTAAATGCAACTTCGGACAGATTCAATGCAGAATCTTTAAAAAATAATTCCTCTTAAACCACTCATGCAAATGACCCCAAAATAATACTATACCATCTAACATGGGTCTATATCATTCAATTAAAACAGTTTTGAAAGATGCATGGCCATTTAGGAGAAATAAATAAAATGACACAGTTACTCAGTTTAAAATCCAGAACAGGGGAGGGAGTTTTGAAAATTCATAATAAATTCCGCACTGACCCAAAAACTACCAAATTTTACCCCAAGGCAGAAAAATAAGTTTAAAACATTTTCCAAGTGGAAACAAGGCATTTGAGGGAGTGAAACTCTAGTTAGACCAGAAAACACCCGAAAAGCGTGCATGCATATAAATAGTAAAAATTTGCTTTCGCTTACAAAAGACTACGAATTACCAATTAATTATCCAAAATGGGGTAATCCTAATTACTATTACACATATCGTCTTTCAATAATTCTCACCAATCGGAGGAAGCAAGCGGTAGAAAATACCTAAAACCGTATCAAAAGTTTTTAAGCATATTATACAAATAGAACCACATAACTAAATTAAGAGCCAACACAATCCACAACCCCTCCATACGATCTCCTTCCGATTCTCGAGCTCGATTCCGAACTTCACTCATCGGGCTCCAAATCGGGTATACCTACAAACATACAACAACTATATGAGCCTTTAAGGACTCAATGAGAATCTTGAAGTATTATCGAATACACATAACACATAGAGCATACATATATCTATATATACATACATATATCTTATACATGAACATGCAACATTAAGTAACACAATCATATACTTCCCTTTTTCGTCGGAGTTCTTCATCACATAATTGCCACACGCATAGAGTGAGATAATTCCCACTTTTATAACCCTATGATCCCAAGACTATAGAGTGAGAATATCCCACCTTTATAACCCTATGCCATGACACGTATTGAAGATTATAGAATGAGAATTTCTCACCTTTATAACCCTACGATCCCAAGACCATAGAGTGAGATTTTCCCATCTATATCCTCAACACCATAATGCAACATGCATGACATGAAAAATCATTGGGAATCCCTGGGAAGAGTCAATCTAAGTTACCGGTAAATAACCTCATATATTTCGAATCTGTCTATCTACGTGGGATCAAACCACCCCTAGGCCCTACGGTACCGACTCGCCGTACCCGGGAAATTTACCGTAACCTCGAAAGACTTTCCATCATAGTTTTATCTTTTAAAATTTCATGACACTAATGCACCCACACATGCACCCTTCTACTTACCCTTCTCTCATCCTCACACCCAATGATTCACATAAGCAAGCAAGAGCACATAGAAAATACACATAAAGTTTCACAAAATCATTTAACCATAAAAACATAAAGTAACCGAAATCTTAACATACAAAGACAATCTAACATCAAAAGTTCATTAAATCTAGCATTTTTACAAGAATAAAATTCAAGACTTCCATCTTTACATTTATTCAAATAAATACACTAGATCTTCACATGCAAGAGTAATCTAAATCAAGTTAGCACAAATCTTATTTCTTTCATCATTTTACATAGAAAACACTAGATCTTAACATGCAAGACTTTAGATCAACCATCAATCACTAGATCTTAACGTGCAAGACCTTAGATCAACAATCAATCACCAAATCTTAACATGCAAGGCCTTAAAACAACGATCAACACAAGATCAACACATGCAAATATCAAATAAACCAAATAAGCAATTTTAAGCATTTTACCTCAAAAATTCGAAAGTTCATTAGCTAAGTCAAAAATTCAATTTTTTTTTTCACAAATCAACAATCAAACACTAGATTAACACATGCAAGGCACTAATTAAGCCAAATAAGAAATTTAAACATTTTTCCCCCAAAAATCCGAAAGTTTCATGGCTAGGCCAAAAATTCATTTTCTTTTCACAAATCAACAATCAAACACTACATTAACACATGCAAGGCACCAATTAAACCAAATAAGCAATTTAAGCATTTTTCCCCAATTTTTTTAAAAAGCATAAACCTTCAAGAACAAAGTTATCTTTCCAAAACACTAACATGCAATCATCATCTAAAACATATAATCACATAATATGCAAGGATAGACAATAAAAACACATAAAAACCGAAAATACTAGTGGTGTTGCATGTTTGAGCAAGAATTCAAGAATTCTCACATCTTTCTTTAGGGGAAGGATTTGTTAGCTCTTTTATCTCTAATACAAGAAGAGATTAAGAGTTAGATTAGGTATTAAGAAAAGAAGAGGAAGAAAAAGAAGAACTTGGATGAATAAGAGCTTGGCTCTTTTCGAAAAAAGAAAAAGAAAAGAGGAAGAAGAAGCTTACTCCTAAGCTTGGCCGAAAATTCTCCTTTTGTTGAAATAGAAGGTGACCTTAAACTTATAGATAGTGAGATTGGAGGTGGATAGTGAATTTTGATCTTGAGCATGGGAGGTATTTATAGAGTTTTTTGAGAGTTCAAAGCCAATGGAGAAGAAAGGAAAATACATCTTTTGTGGGGGTGATTTTGAAATTTTTGAAAGTAGGAGTGGTGGTGGTTCTTGGGTGGTTCAAGCTTGAGAAAATGGTGGCTATGGTGGAGGTGATATGGCTGCCTAAAAATGAAGGGGAGAGGAAGAAGAAAGAAAGACTTTCGGCCTTAAAGTGGTGTGTGGGAGTTGGAAAGCATACCAAGTCTATAGAGTAGGGGGCTAGGCTTGGGTATTTCTTTCTATGCTCAAAATACAACCACACCAATGCATGTCTACTAGTAATTAATATGCAATTTTTAAATCATGTGTGTGTGTGTTGATGTCCGGAAATTCAAGAAAATGTGGGGAGGATTTTGTAATTTTCTACATTAATTAAAAATCCTAAAATGCATGAGAAAATTTATTTTTTTCTAAAATTTTGTGCATGCATAAATATGATGAGATGCCTATTTAAATTCATATGAAAGAATAAAATCCTAATTCATGAAGATAATTTATTTCGACATAATATCTCGAAATATTACCTAAGCACATAATTCACGAAATCACATAATTCACATAATCACATAATCACATAATCACATAATTCACACAATAATTCACATAATCATATATTTCACATAATTACCTAATTCACGTAAATACTAATCATGCAAGAACTATTATAAATTCTAAGTTCACAAATATGCACATAGAGGTGGTAAAAATTATTTTACCGAAAATGCGGGGTGTTACACTGGAGGGGTGAATGATAACATCATGTATAACTAGTATTTATAGAATTTTGTAGATAGATTTTAACATGTCAGTTGATTTTGTAGATAGATATTTTGTGGATAGGTTTTGTTGATAGATTTTTAGTGGATAAATACATGGATAGATTTTAAGTGGATAAATTTCTCGATTTTCTCAATTTTAGTTTTGTAGACATGTGCTTCAGAAGACCTCAATTATTTTTTCTCAACTTTACACACTGTCTATAAGTGCATTATTTTCTCGATTATCTAATTTCAGATATTTTGTCAATTACTTTTTACTTTTTTTCCAACTCTAATTATCTTATTGGTTTCCGAACCTCAATTATTTTCTCAAGTATCTCAACTTTAATTATTTCATCTTTTTAAATTCAATTATCTTATTGGTTTCTCAACTTCAATTATTGTAATGATTTTCTTAACTTAAATTATCTTGATTTTCCAGCTTCTATAAATATTTTCTTCTGATAGAATTGTATATGCACAATAAATTTTATCCCAAAATATGGCTTCTTCATCTGGATGTTTCCTTCAAATGAATTTGCTCACATTAAATCATCTAGTTCTTCATCTTCATCCTCATCTTCAGAGGATAAAGAACTTCTTTGTCTTCGTATGGAGAAAGAATCTCAAGAAATGATTAATTTATCCCAGGGTTAATTTTAGCATCTGAGGAACAACCGCATCAGCGACAATATATATATCTTGATCGCGAAGAGAGTCATAACTTATTATGGAAAGATTATTTTGCTGAAAATTGTACTTTTCCATCATCTTATTTTTGCAGGCGTTTTAGGATGCGCAGGGAGTTGTTTCTTCATATTCAGAATGATATTGAAAAGCATAACAGATACTTCATCCGAAAGAGAGATGGACGTGGTCGTCTTGGCTTCTCATCTATTCAAAAGATAACTGTTGCACTTCAGATTCTTGCTTATAGAGCATCCGCTGATTACTGTGATGAATATCTGAAGATAGGGGAGGCCACTGCTACTGAAACTTTAAGAGAGTTTTGTTCATCGATAATCGAAATTTATGAAGAACAGTACTTGCGGTCACCAAATGCACATGATATCCATCGTCTCCTACAAGAAGGTGAATCCCGAGGTTTTCCAGGTATGCTTGGATCTTTAGATTGTATGCACTGGCAATGGAAAAATTGTCCAACTGCTTGGCACGACACACACAAGGGGTCACCACCACAAACCAACTTTAATTTTAGAAGCAGTTGCATCGCATGATACATGGATTTGGGATTCTTTTTTTGGCATGTCGGGTGGAAATAATGATATTAATGTCTTGGACCATTCTCCACTGTTTGATAATATGATACATGGTAGAATGCCTCCAGTTAATTATACGGTAAACGGTCGTTCATATACGATGGGTCATTACTTAACTGATGGTATTTACCCCAACTATGCAACTCTTATTCAAACCATTGCTCATCCCACCACTGCGAAAGAAAAATTATTTGCGGCAAAACAAGAATCAGTTAGAAAAGATGTGGAGCGTGCATTTGGTGCTCTACAAATTAATAAATGGAGTATAACGCAAGGACCCGTTCGATATTGGTCAAAAGAGAATATATGTAATATAATGAAAACATGCATTATACTCCATAACATGATTATAGAAGATGAACGTGGAACTGATCTCGAACCATGGGCACCACTTCCAGAAGAGAATTTTCGCCCCCTTCAATATGAACGTGATCCATCGATTTTGGCAGCCTATATCTCAGCACGTCTCAATCGGATCCGCAATCGACGAACCAATGAAGATTTGAGATCTGATTTAATGAACCATTTGTGGAATATCTACGGAAAAGAAGATGTCTAAATATCTATTGCTTATGAGTATTTCTAATTGTAGTTATGATTTAATGTTCTTTTATTTTCACATTGTTCGTATTATATTTTATATTGTGATCGAATTTAGTAAAATTAAATTTCATGACAATTTATTTTGACACTTCTTATAATAAAAGTGACGAATGCGAGAGACATATGTGGAACAATCAAATAAATTAAAATTAACGTATTTACGAAATTAAAATTGAATTGTAAAATAAATATTTATTGTATTATTATAGTGAAATTAAATTATTAAAATTAAAATATAAGATTTGTTTTACGATATTAATGAATTTAAATATAAAATTTATTTTACTATTAATATTAAAATCAATGAAATTTAAATTTGTAATTTCTAAAAATTATAAAATAATTAAATAATTATTAGAATTAATTATTACTTCTCATAAAGGAAAAAAAAGAAAAAAATAAATAATTAAAGTCAGATTAGTGTGGCACGAATTTCAAAAATACATTAAAATAAGGGTAAATTGCACTTAACCCCCTTGTGGTTTGGACATTTTGCACATGACCCCCTTATGGTATGAATTTAGGCACATAACCCCCTTGTGGTTTTGACATTTTGCACATTGCCCCCTTATGGTATGAAATTAGGCACATACCCCCCTTGTGGTTTAGAAATTTTGCACATGACCCCCTTATGGTATGAAATTAGCACATAACCCCCTTGAATAGAAAATTGGAAAAAACTAAATTACCCTTATCAAGTAAAAAAATCTTGTTTAATTTAAAAATAATTATTCTATAAAATGAAAAGCTTAATGTACTTTGTTATAAAATGAGAAATATAATATATTATTGTGTAACAGCACAAAAGGTATATAATACTAATTCTTGTACGATTGACAATTTATTTAATTTTAAAAATCAATTTGAAAATCTTTAACATTATCATTAATTATGATTATTATATTACTATTTTCTATATAATATATTATATTATAGTTGTTATCGAACTTTAATTTTTTTAAGAAACAATTTTTTTTTATTCTTTTGGAAAAATCTAAAAAAACATTTCTTTAAAGTTGAAATTAAATTAAATTTAAAAAAATATATATGTGCGATAAAATAGAAAAACCACAATAATATATTATATTTCTCATTTTACAAAAAATACATTAAGCTTTTCATTTTACAGAATAATTGTTTTTAAATAAAAACAAGAACTTTTGACTTGATAGGGGTGATTTAGTCTTTTCCAATTTTCTATTCAAGGGGGTTATGTGCTAATTTCATACCATAAGGGGGTCATGTGCAAAATTTCAAAACCACAAGGGGGTTATGTGCCTAATTTCATACCATAAGGGGGCCATGTGCAAAATGTCAAAACCACAAGGGGGTTATGTGCCTAAATTCATACCATAAGGGGGTCATGTGCAAAATGTTCAAACCACAAGGGGGTTAAGTGCTATTTACCCTTAAAATAATCAAAAGGGCTCCATATACACTACCCAACCATGGATTAACTGTGGGCACTTCAATTGGGAGTCCCATGCCACATGGCACTTTTAGGGAGGCTAGAGGAAAGCACTAGAGATGATAAAATTATCAAACACTTCCAATATTTTAAAGTTCTGACAAAATAGTAAATTAGGAGTAGCACTACAGATGCCCTAAGAGGATTATGTGGAAGAAGAAAGAGAAAGAAGAGTGTTTTTTGGGATCTCTTGAGTATGGAATTAGTGAAAATAATTAGCATTTGCCAAGTGGAAAGGCATGCAAATTAACCCTAGTTTTCTTTAATAAAAAAAAAAAAAGACAACATGCATACAACACACATATACATACGGTCTCACACACACACACATATATATATATATATATATATATATATATATATATATATATATATATATATATATATATATATATATATACATATATATATATAAACACATATATATATATACAGGTATAGAATGATTATGTATGCATGCAGTATATTTATACATGTATGTATGTATATTATATTACTAATTAGTAATTCAACTTACGGAAATAGAAATGATCCTAAAATACTAATTTACATAAATTAATTCACATAGTCAGATAAAAGCACATATATATCTGCTCACACAATTCACATAATTAATGTCACGTAATAGTATCATCTAGGGATTCTCGAGTTAAGAAGATTGGTTTCGGATTCTGGGATTATGGAAAGGTGGGATGTTACATCGTAGAGATAATATAAGCACTAGAATTGTTGTGTATAATGGAACGTATCTTAACAAATTAGTAAAAATCTTTATTTATATGTCTTTGATTGGGTTGGATTTACTTTGTTGATCTCAAACCCCATTTGAAGGTGTTTGGGCTTTTGTTGTAGTGGTTTTTTAAATTGGGCTCGTGACCCGGTGGATAAATAAATCGTGGGCCCATTGGATCGGTCCAATTATGCATATCATCCATGACCAACCATTTTATTATTCTAGGTTCATGTTTATATCTTTTTTCCCAACAAACCCATCCATTTGAATATCTTATATATAAAAGAAAGAAACGCTACGGTAATTATAAAAATAAATTAATTTATGTGTAAATGGAAAAGTAATGTATATAACAAAATTTACCTCCAATCCTTTACACTCAATTCTTAATTGTAACCCCAATTTAATAATTTTGACCAAGAAATCGTAGGGCAGTGCCGCCACTCATCTACCACCGGTGGCGGGTCTTCGCAAGAATTGAATAATCAACTATTCAATTTCACACCATTTGGTTTATCTTCAATTTTAATTTTTAATCGCTTGTTCGTCTTTTGCCATGTTTATTCGCAATTATTTTTTTTTTCTTTTCTTTTTGTGTAATTTTCTCAATTTTATAGTTGATTTGATGAATCTGATGTCCACAAATTTGTAGTTGTTTACGATAACTTTATAATTGATTATGGAAAATAAAAATGGAAAAAAAATGAAAAAAAAATGTGTTGATTTCAGAAATTTTGTAGTTGATTTTGAAAAAAAAAGGCGGAAAAAATTGAAAAAAAAAAATATATTTAAGAAAATTATTTAAAACTATTCCAAAAAAATAATTGTTATTTTTTAATTGAATAAATAATAAAACGAAAAAAAATAGAAAAAGCATCGAACACCTACTAGAATATTTACTGATATATCTAATACATTTTATCATAAGCCCACACTTGTACATAACAAGGAAATATTAATTGTAGCCTTCTAAACACATACTAGAATATGTTTATTAGACCATTTTATTAAGGGGTCATTACAAATAAGCCCATCAATGGATACTTATTCATAAAGAAATCTAGACAAAAAACTCCTTTACCAATAAGTCCATACATGGTCCACATTTTTGTAAATGACTAAAATAACCCAAAACTTTTTTTTGTTTTCAAAATAAGATAATTTCAATTTTTTTTTTCCCGCTGGATTCCGGCGTTGACTTTTCAATTTATTTATTTATTTATTTTTCTTTTCTTCCGGATTTTTTCACCGGTCTCCGGCGTTGACTTTTTGGAATTTTTTTTTCTTTTCTTTTTGTAGCATTTTTTTTCGTTTAAACATGAATATTGCTGTGATTGACAGTAATATTAACTATATTACTGTTAAACAATGTTTAAGTAAAATTAACTAAACTACAGTTTAACACATTAATGTTGTTATATTAATCTCTAGCACAGTAATATTAAACACAACAAAACTCATTATTGTTGTGTAATAGAGTAATATTACTATGTTGGCCGTTCAACAAATGTAAACATAATAAAAAGCTAAAAGAATTAATATTACGATAAGAACAGTAATATTACCGTCAACCACAGTAATATTACAATAATAGACAGTAATATTATTACGTTACTCCGTAAATAACTCAAACAAACAAAAAAATCCAAACAAAATAATAATATTGATGTGGTTGACAACAATATTACTATAACAACAGTAATGTTATTATTGTGTTTACAGTAATATTATTACGTTACTCCGTCAATAACTCAAACAAAACAAAAAACCCAAAAAGATAATAATATTGATGTTGTTGACGGTAATATTATTGTGTTTACAGTTATTTTACTGTCAACGACAGTAATATAATTACGTTGACTTGTCAACAAATCAAACAAAATAAAAAAAAAATAACAAAAAATAAAAAATAATAATATTACATTAATTTACTATCAAAGGCAGCACAATTACATAAATGTATTGTCAACGGCAATACAATTACGTTAATTAACTATCATTGACAGTATAATTACGTTAATTTACTGTCAGTGACAACACAATTACGGTCAACGTTTAGCGCCGGACGTAAAAAAAACAAACAAAACAAAACAAAAAAAAAAAACTTAAAAGAATACTAAAAAAAGTCAACGCCGGAGACCGGCATAAAAATCCGGAAGAAAAGAAAAAAAAATCGAAAAAGTTAATGCCAGAATCCGGCGGCAAAAGAATTTTTTTTGAAAAACAAATTTGGGTCAAAATTGAATAGTTTGTGAAATTTAGGATCAAATTGTGGTTAAATTAAGTTAAGGATGAGATTGGAGGATATTAAAGTATGCTCCAATTTTGAAAAATCAACGCCGGAATCCAGCGGCAAATTTTTTTAAAAAAAAAAAAAAGTCAAAATTGAATTTTTGTGGTTTAAATTGGATTTTTGTGGACAAAATTGATTAAATTAGGGTTACAATTAAGAATTGGGTATAAATGATTGAGGGTAATATTGGCATATACATGAATATTTCCTTTATTTATAATAAATATTAAAGGGATGGGCTTATTGGTGAAGGAGATATAGCCCCTAAACCTAGAATAATAAGGATGCTTGGTTGGACACTTATGCACAAAAAAATGTTGTAGAATATTTTCGGAAATTACATTGCAAAATCTAATTATTTATTTCATATTTTTTACACTCAACCAAAATTAATATATATATTTTCAATTTAAAGTATTATTTTATTAAAAGACATCTAAATAACCTCAACTATTCCACTATTTCAAAACTGGGTTAAGAAATATATAGTTTTTTGAATATTTGATAAGACTTTAGAATATATTATAACATTATTGTTATCATTTTTAATGACATAAATTTAACGCTCCGATTCTCTCATTCAAATAAAATGTTGGGATTTATTATTTAATATATTATTTAATTAATTATTTAGTTAGTATTTTATTATTAGTTAATTAGCATAGTATATTTATGGCATATAGCCGTATGTTAGTTTAGGGTTAGGAGGATTATTAAGTATTTAATTAGTATAGGTAATTATGTTTCCTAGTTAATTAGGATTCTAGGGTTTTATTCTCTTTAAATAGTCGTATTGTGCTAGGGTTTAATAATGCAGAGAGAAATAATAAAGAAGAGTTTTCTTACGTTTAGTAAAGAAATCTTATGATACTCGAGAGATCGCATCATAAAACTTGAGAACAATATTTATTTTGCGGGTTCCACACTTAAACTTCTATTTATGCATGGCAAGTGAAACTCCATACTTGTGTGAATTTTCAATTTTATTAAACTGCATTTTTACTATTTACTATTCTCTCTCTCTTTCTCTCTCTTTTCACTATGTCGAAGCATTTCGGAATTCGAGCTTTGACAAAAGCCTTTAGATCAGTTGGTAAATTATTTTATAATATAATGACGTCTTTTTGGTATTATTTTTTTCCAAAAAAAAAAGTTAAAAGCTAATGAATTCATTAATTAATGAGATCTTTATTTTTAGTTTTATTTTTTTCGGGTTTTGAGCTTTGCCAAATATCGTCTTTTTTGTATTAGTTTTTTTCAAAAAAAAAGTAAAAGAAATTAATATAAATAAGTTCTTTATTTTTATTTTATTTTACAACTTTTTCTTCGTGCTTTGCCAAAAAACCATTTTTGGTATGAATTATTTTTCCAAAAAAAGAAAAAAGTAAAAAAATTAATATAAATAAGTTCTTTATTTTTATTTTATTTTAATTCTTTTTCTGGTTACGAGCTTTGCCATAAACGTCATTTCTTGTATTAATGTTTTTTCCAAAAAAAAAAAGTAAAAACAATATTATATATATAAATTCTTTATTTTTATTTGCTTTCTAGGTAGCAGCAGTGAGAGCCTTTCTAGGAGCCGCACCCTTTCGGCTTCCTCGGCTCCGGTTCCGACCGGGTCCGACCCAAAGCCGACGGATGAGGAGACGACACAGGAGGAGGAGGAGCAGGCGGTTGAGGAGGAGGAGGAGGAGGAGGAGGAGGAGGAGGAGAAGAAGAAAGAGGAGGAGGAGGAGAAGAAGAAGAAAGAGGAGGAGAAGGAGAAGAAGCAGAAGAAGAAGAAGGTGGTGAAGATGTAGAGTTTTATTTTAATTTCTCAAAGTATTGCGTTAATTGTTATTTTAGTTATTTGTAGACTCTTATTTTAATTTGAAACTCCTATCTTACTTTTATTTTAATAGTTGTTGTTTATTGTTTGTTATTTTAAGTTTTGAAACTTTTTTCTTAATTTAATTTAGAGTTTACGAAAATACAAATAATAAATAAATATATTCATTAGGGACTTAGGGTCAATATATTATGCTTTTGGCTATGAAATAAATATTTTTATATTTTACTGTATATATTTTTTTGTTTATTTATCTTTGGGTTTCTTTTCTTGTTTTTATGCCAATTTAGCTTCCCACACTTGTACATAACATGGAAATATTAATGTTGTGGAATATTTTTGGAAATTACATTGCAAAATCTAATTATTTATTTTATATTTGGTACACACTCAACCAAAATTAATATATATATATATATTTTTAATTAAAAGTATTATTTTATAAGAAGACATCTAAATTGTAGCACCCTCCTTCTAACCGGGCGATAAATCGAACCGGTTTATCGGATATTTATTAGTATAGCGGAAGCAAATGATCTCTTTGTAATTTTTAAAACTTTGGAATGGGACCGAAATGCAATTATTAAAAATCTCTTCTTTAGAACAATTTAAACCTTTTGTGATTTTCGAAAACTATCCCAGGAGTGTTTTAGTAGACTAAATGTTTCGTTTGAAAACAAGTTTCGAGAGGAGAATTTTTGTTCGAGTGCTACACTATCAAACTATCTATCTTATCTTTTTGGTTCGAAAGGAAATCAGAGTTTTGAAAGGAATTTTGGTGAGTATTTCGAAATCTACTTGTTGAGACGTGAAAATAGCAAAATTACTAAACATACTATTTGATAGTATAAGTTAAATACGATCCATGCCGGATTTAAGTTCAAAAGATACGAAAGGGGAAATACGTAGGTTTAATATTACATCACCAAAAGAAACGAAATGTTTAGCATCGTTCATAGGCCCTCGTACAACATCCAAAATCCCGGGCAAGACCTCGATCCGTACAGAAACCCTTACGCACATAATATTGTATAGAAATCCTTACGCACATTCCAAACAACTCAAGCCAAACGGTTAATCACGTAGTTCACAAACTTATGCAAAATGACTAAAATGCCTTTTTTGTGAAAATCGTGTAAAACACATTTGTCGTTTTATCGGATCCGTGAAAGACTAATTTTTGTACCTGAATAATAAACCTGTTACTAGCCCGTTTTGACTAAGTGGAATCAAACCACAACATTTCATCCTAGTTGGATACCGGCCCTCCATATCCGAGTTGTTTATTATCCGGTATTCCATTAATCTTTCAAATTTAAAAACCGTGAAATGCATCTTTTTTAAAATCATGCTCACAATAATTATATAACACACACATAACATCACAAATATCAATGAAGTGCCACAAAACTATATATATATATATATATATATATATATATATATATATATATATATATATATATATATATATATATATATATATATATATATGCATGAAAATGTATATATGTATGCATGTAGTGTACGTATGTACGTACATTTATATAATCAGACTTTAGTACTATATCATAAAATATAATTCACATAAGTCACCAAATTTCGAACATATAAAAGTAATCTACCAAGACATGTAACTATTCACATAAGCCACATAATTAGATTTATGTAATACACATAATTCGTATATACTCACGAATTTCACAAATGAATTTCATGTAATCACCATATTTCAAATAATTAAATAGTGGGGATAATTACAGTTTTGGTCCCCCAAGTTTGAACGTTTTTCACTTTTGGTCCCTCATTTACCGCCGTCAACAAAATACACACTAATGTTGTCACATTTTAACACATTTAGTCCATCCGTCTGTTTGACCGTCAAGAAGTAACAGTCAACTGTTGAATTAGGGCTGAATTTGAGATTTTTCATAGAGAAAATTGCACTCTGACCCCTGCATTCTTCTAAAATATTCTAAAAACCCCTAAAATTTTATTCAACCCTAATTTAACCACAATTTCATCATTTAATCAATTTTGACAAACAACCCCAATTTTTACCACCATTACCATTGACCGTTGACCGTTGACCGCCGTTGATTTTTTTATTTCGTACTTTTTTTCGGCTTGGCTTTTTTTTTAATATTGTTTTTGACGCCGTTCATCGACATTGTATTCTCGGTTAACAATGTTCACTTTTTTATTTTTCTTGATCTTTTTCGAACTTTTTCCAGTTACTTTTTTTTTCCCGATCAACACAATTATTTATAACACAATAATAATACTGTATTAATATCTAGTATCGTAATATTAAAATTATAACTTCTAAAAAAGTTTTTATCTAAAATACTAGGGCTTAAATACAATTTAAAAAAAATTCGAAAATCCATAATTTATTCCCTTCAATTTTTTCTTCATGGAAGCGCCAGTGCATCCTAAATTTCTTCCCACAAAAATATGAAAAAGATGAATTAGGCATGTGCGGAGTAATTTGGAATGAGATAAGCACTCTAGTACAACGGTTTTTGGGGCTAACACCGGCCGTTAATTTTTATCTTTTTTTTTGTATTAAAATTTTTCCGTCATTGAGATAATGCGTTGAGTACTTTTTCCTTTTTTCTTTATTCTGACTTTTTTTATGATATTATTTTCTCGCCCATTATCAACTTTGATTTGTTTTTAATTATATTTTTCCATTACTAAACAATTTAATAAAAATAAAATAAAAATCAAGAAAAAAATGTCAACGATGTTAACCCGACATTCAACATCGGTCGACAGCGGCAAAAAAAGATCAATAAAAAAAAGAGTCAACCGAGTTAAAAAGAAAGTCAACGTCGGATTACCAAATTTTGAAAAATCGGGGTCAGTGGTTAAAATTGGTTAATTGATGACATTGGGGTTAAATTATGGTTTGATAAAGTTTTAGAGGTTTTTATAATATTTTGTAAGAATACAGGGGTCTTATTGCAATTTTTTGAAAGAAAACCCCCAAATTCAACCGTTGACCGTTACTACTTAACGGTCAAACAAACGGAGGGACTAAATGTGTTAAAATGTGACAACACTAGTGTGCATTTTGTTCACGGCGGTAAACGGGAGACAAAAAATGAAAAACGTGCAAACTTGGGGGACCAAAACTATAATTATCCCTTAAATAATGCATGTAATTATTCACATAAGTCATATAATTAATATCACGTAATAATATCACCTAAGGATTCTCGAGTTAGGAATATTAATTTCGGGTTTTAGGGTTTTGGGGAGGTGGGATGTTACAATCTTCCCTCCTTAAAGAAATTTTGTTACTTGAACAACTTGGGGTAACGTTCGCGCATTTCTTCTTCTCGTTCCCACATGGCTTCTTCGGGTGTATGGCTTTGCCAAAGGATTTTAACGAATTTTAGGGTTTGGTTTCGAAGGGTTTTGGTTTTGGAATCAAGTATTTGGGAAGGTTTCTCTTCGTAGGAAAGATTAGGGTTTAGTTTGATCAGTTCGGTTTTCAATACGTGGTATGCACTGCGAATGTACTTCCGAAGCATGAAAACGTGAAAGACATTGAGAAAGTTAGATGAATGGGGTGGTAAGGCTAGTCGGTAGGCGAGTACCAATTTTGTCGAGAATTTCAAATGGACCAATAAATCGCGGTGCTAATTTTTCCTTTATCCCAAATCGCATAATTCCTTCGAAAGGCGCCATTTTTAAGAATAAGGAGTTTCCGACATCGAATTCGAGGTATCTCCTTCAAGTGTTGGCATAGCTTTGTTGCTGATCTTGGGCAATTCGCATTTTCTCTCGAATATTTTTGATTATTTCGACGGTTTGTTGGACTAGGTCGGGACCAAGGTTTCTTTCGCCAATTACGTCCCAATGAAGCGGGGACCTACACTTGCGGCCGTAAAGAGCTTCGTAGGGTGCCATTCCAATTGATGTGAAAGCTATTGTTGTACGCGAATTCAATTAGTGGGACGCGGGATTCCCAATTTCTTCCAAAGTCGAGAATACAAGCGCGGACAAGGTCTTCTAGGGTTTTGATAGTTCGTTCGGATTGGCCATCAGTTTGGGGGTGAAAGGCGGTGCTAAAGTTTAACCGCGTTCCGAGGGTTTCGTGTAAACTTTTCCAGAATTTTGACGTAAATCGAGGGTCTCGGTCAGAGATAATGGAGACGGGGACGCCGTGGAGTCGGACTATTTCACGGATGTATAATTCGATCAGCTTCTCTAAACTGAAGGTCATTCGGACCGGAAGGAAGTGAGCCGTTTTGGTCAGTCGATCAATGATCACCCAAATGGCGTCGGATCCCCTGGGTCTTTGGAAATCCTTGCACGAAGTCCATCGTAACAGCTTCCCATTTCCATTCCGGAATTAGGTTTGATTGAAGTAGACCTCCGCGCCTTTGATGTTCCGCTTTGACTTGCTGGCACACTTGGCATTCGACGACGAATTGGGCCACGTCTTTCTTCATTCCAGGCCACCAGTAGAGCTTTTTAAGATCTTGGTACATCTTGGTTTCTTCGGGGTGGCAAGTGTACGTGGTTTGGTGAGCTTCAGTTAAGATTAGTCGGCGAACATTTGAATCGTCGGGGACGTAGATGCGATTTTGAAATCGGACAAGACCTTCTTCGGTGATTCGGAATTCTGAATTGGATTCGAGGTTATTCTGAATTTTGAGAATTTTCGGATCATTTTGTTGGGAGGATTTGATTGATTCTCCCAAGTTAGATTGGACTATGAGGGCGTTGGCTAAGTGCGTCGGCGACCACATTTGCTTTGCCGGGGGTGGTAGAGTATCTCGCAGTCGTAATCTTTGACTAGTTCGAACCATCTACGTTGCCTCATGTTCAAATCCTTCTGAGTGAAGAAGTATTTCCAAATCTTTTGATCGGTGTAGATGGTACACTTTTCACCATGGAGATAGTCTCGCCAGATCATGAGTGCGAAAACGACGGCGGCTAATTCGAGGTCGCGCGTTGGATAAGTGTGTTCTACTCTTTGAGTTGTCGTGAAGCGTAGGCAATGACTTTTGTAGCACCCCCCTTTTTAGCGGGCGATAAATCGAACCGGTTTATCGGAATTCTATATAGTTATCGGAAGCAAAAGGATCTATGTGCAATTTTTAAAACTTTGGACTGGGGCGAAAATGCAATTATCAAAAATATCTTCTTTTGGGTATGGAAAATTTTACATATTCGAAAACTTTCTTGGGTTAATTTAACCGAAATGAGTTTCGAGGGGAGGTTTTTCGATCGAGTGCTACAGTATCACTATCCGTTTCGGTTCGAGAAGAAATGAGAGTTTGGGAAGGTTATTTTGGTGAATAATTCGAAATTACTAGTGGGGGCATGAGGTTAGCAAAAATTACGAAACGGATTATTTTATAATAGAAGTCAAGTACGATTCATACCAGTAGCGAGTTTAAAAAGGTACGGAAAGGAAATAGTTAGGTTTAATATTACATCACCAAAAGAAAATAACCAAAAGACTTTAACATCGTTCATAGGTCCTCGTACAACTTCCAAAATCCCGGGCAAGACCTCGATCCGCTACTCGACCCATCCCGGTTGAGGATTACTACCACTACTACATGCAATTAAAAGACATCTATATGAGCTATAAAGCTCAGTAAGAAATCCGATGAAATATCGAACTTTGAATTACGTTATACATAGTATATAAGATTATATACCCATTCTTACCCACGTTCCGTACAACAACACAAGACAATCGGTAAAATCACATAATTCACGAAAACACGTCATTCAAGCAAAATCACGTACTTATGCAAAATGACTAACATGCCCTTTTTATGAAAATCATGAAAAACACATTTTTCGTTTTATCGGATCCGTGAAAGATTAATTTATGTACATGGATAATAAACCTGTTACGAGCCCGTTTTCACTAAGTGGGATCAAACCAAAACACATCATCCTAGTTGGATACCGGCCCTCTATATCCGAGTTGTTTATTACCCGATATTCCATTAATCTTTCAGTTTGAAGACCATTTTATGCAAATTTTCGAAATCATTCTTATGACCCACACATAAACATCACAAATATCAATCAAGTGCCACCAAATCACACAAATATCATAATTTACCACATATTCATATTTTGGGCAAAAATCCCCAAATTCACACACATAAACACACACAACCACACACGGCACACACCACATGCACATTCAGCACACAAACTCACACATATTCGGCACACACACATGCAACCAACATATTAAACATCACCATTTAACATTAAACCATGCTTGTAAAGCAAACACCCATTTTTCACCTTTCATTTAATGAATTAATTACCACTTCTAGGTAATAATCCATTCCAATAAATTCCAGAAGTAATACACACACCCATGCAGCCATTTAAAATCTCAATTATCATCATTCATAGTCATTAAATCAAAGACATAAACATAATAGCACAAAAACATAATAAATGACATGCAAATTGTCCTAATTTCGAAATAATAGCAACTAATTCCAAAAATTCCCAAATTAAATCCTAGAACTTCTAACTGACCCAAATTCCAGATTCTGAAATTTATTTTAAATCATCACAAAATTTCGAATTTTCTTGAAATAAAAACTAGAAAATTCTCTTTTTTCTTTAAAAAAAACAAAAACTCAATATAACCTTAATTACTTTGAAATTTTTGTAAATAAAACTTTTTCCCCATTTAATACTTACTGGAAAAACAGATCTAAATATTAGAAATGAGAGATTTTTCGGAAATTGCAGTTTTGACCCCAAAGTTTCAAGATTTACACATGCAACCACACTAGAAGTTCAAAATCCACTTTTTCACGAAAAGCCTTTAACAAATCTGAAATTTTACTTTAATAAATGCAGAAAACCAAGTTGAAAAGTTACTTTATGCAGAAATTTCGAAAATGACATATTTTACCCCAAAATCTCTAGATCTATACATGCAAGACCACTAGAAGTTCAAAAATCACTTTTTCTTGCAAAACTTCTTTAAATTCGAAACTTTTGTTCAATAAATGCTGGAAAACAGTTTTGAAAACACATTTAGTACTGACTTCTCAAAAATTACAGATTTGACCCAAAACTCCCTAAGATCTACACATGCAACCCCATTAAAGTTCAAAAATTTATTTTTTCTTGAAACCCCTTTTTGAAATCCGAAAATTTTAATGCTTTTGGCCAATAAAAGTTGTATCTACCCACTACCAACATAGATGATGCATGCAAGAACAAGAAATCAACATTAAATACTTCTTTTTCATTTTTCCCCAAAAAGCCCTAAATTTTCGAAATCACTCCCAATCTTTTAGAATTTTTTGAAAATTTTAATACTACTGATGCCAGTTAATTGCAGCAAGAAATCGGAATTTCTTACCTTAAAATCGAAGAGAAGAAAACAACCGAAGGAATAGAGGCTTTGAAACACCGAAATCCAACCAAGCTACCTTGATTGTGAATGAAATGGTGTGAGCTTCAAGGAGGGATGAGTTGTTATCTCCCGTAAGGAGGCAAGTGATTTTGATGGTGTTTTTGGTGTAATCTATAGCAATGGTTAAATAGGGGACTTTCATTTTATTTTTGGGATTTTCTTGAAAATGGGAGGTGAGGTGGAAGGAGAATGCCGATGGTGGTGGTGATGGCTTCGGTGGAGAGAGGAGGAGGAGACAACTAAATGGTGAGGTGTTGGAAGGAAAAAGATGAAGAGTGTCCCTTCATCTTACTAAGTAGGGTGGAGTGTAGAATTAGTGAAAATGATTAGCATTTTGCCAAGTGTAAATGCATGCACAATTAATCACTAATTTATTTATTTAAATAAAACAACACTTGTATAAACACTACACACACATTTACACGGCCACACACATATGAATATACATATATACACACAATATTACTTCACTAAGCAAGCCACATATATATAATGATGTATATACGTATGCATGTAATTATGTATGTATATATATATATATATATATATATATATATATATATATAATCACAATATAATTCACGTAAGTCACCAAATTTCAAACATATAAAAATAATCTACTAAATAAATAAGATATGCGATTATTCACATAAGTCACGTAATTCACGAAATTCCTACGATTTAAATTTATGAAAATGGTATTAACTCACATAATTCACACATATATATCTACTCACGCATTTCAAAAAATAAATACCATGGAATCACCACGTAATATCACACGTAATTATTCACGTAAATCACATAATTAGATTCACGTAATGCATATAATTAATATCAAGAAATAATGTTACCTAAGGATTCTTGAGTTAGAACTATTAGTTTCGGGTTTTAGGGTTTTCGGGTTTTGGAAAGGTGGGGTGTTACAATCTCCCCCCCTTAAAGAAATTTTGTCCCCAAAATTGTTATCTAAACAACTCGGGGTAATTTTTGCGCATCTCTTCTTCTCGTTCCCACATGGCTTCTTCGGGTGTTTGGTTTTGACAAAGGATTTTAGCGAATTTTAGGTCTCGGTTTAGAAGGGTTTTGGTTTTGAAATCAAGTATTTGGGACGGTTTCTCTTCGTAGGAAAGTTTATGGTTTAGTTTATGGACTGTGAATGTATTTTCGAAGCATTGAAACGTGAAAGACATTGTGAAAGTTGGATAAATTGGGTGGTAAGGCTAGTCGGTAGGCGCGAGTACCAACTTTGTCGAGAATTTCGAATGGGCCAATAAATCGCGGTACTACTTTTCCCTTTTTCCCAAATCGCATAATTCGTCTAAAAGGCGCCACTTTTAAGAATACGGAGTCTCCGACTTCGAATTCGAGATCTCTCCTTCGAGTGTTGGCATAGCTTTGTTGCCGATCTTGGGAGATTCGCATTTTCTCTCGAATATTTTTGATTATGTCGATGGTTTGTTGGACGAGGTCGGGACCAAGGAATTTTCTTTCGCCAATTTCGTCCCAATGGAGCGGGGACCTACACTTGCGGCCGTAAAGAGCTTCGTAGGGTGCCTTTCTAATTGATGAATGAAAACTATTGTTGTACGGGAATTCGATTAGTGGGAGGCGGGCTTCCCAGTTTCCTCCAAAGTCGAGAATGCACGCGCTGAGAAGATCTTCTAGGGTTTTGATAGTTCGTTCGGATTGGCCGTCGGTTTGAGGGTGGTAGGCGGTGCTAAAGTTTAATCGCATTCCAAGGGTTTCATGTAGACTTTTTTAGAATTTTGACGTAAATCGAGGGTCTCGGTCAGAAATAATGGAGACGGGGACGCCGTGGAGTCGGACTATTTCTTGGACGTATAGTTCGGTCAGCTTCTCTAAACTGAAGGTCATTCGGACCGGAAGAAAGTGAGCCATTTTGGTCAGTCGGTCAACGATCACCCAAATGGCGTCGGATCCCCTTTGGGTCTTCGGGAATCCTTGAACGAAGTCCATTGTGATAGCTTCCCATTTCCATTCGGGAATTAGGTTTGATTGAAGTAGACCTCCGGGCCCTTGATTCTCTGCTTTGACTTGCTGGCACACTAGGCATTCGGCGACGAATCGGGCCACGTCTTTCTTCATTCTAGGCCACCACTAGAGCTTTTTGAGATCTTGGTACATCTTTGTTTCTCCGGGATGGCAAGTGGACGTGGTTTGGTGAGCTTCGGTTAAGATCAATCGGCGAACATTTGGGTCGTTGGGAATGTAAATGCGATTTTGGAATCGGACGAGACCTTCTTCGGAAATGCGGAAGTTTGGATTGAATTCGAGGTTATTGCGGATTTTGAGAATTTGCGGATCGTTTTGTTGGGCTGATTTGATTGATTCTCCCAAGTTAGGCTGGACTATGAGGGTGTTAATCGCTTTGCGGCTAAGTGCGTCGGCGACTACATTTGCTTTGCCTGGGTGGTAAAGTATCTCGCAGTCGTAATCTTTGACTAGTTCGAGCCATCTTCGTTGCCTCATATTCAAGTCTTTTTGAGTGAAAAAGTACTTCAGGCTCTTGTGATCGGTGTAGATGGTACACTTTTCACCATAAAGGTAGTGTCGCCAGATCTTGAGTGCACAAATGACGGCGGCTAATTTGAGATTGTGCGTTGGATAATTGCGTTCATACTCCTTGAGTTGTCGTGAGGTGTAGGCAATGACCTTCCCATTTTGCATGAGTACGGCGCCTAATCCTAATTTCGAGGCATCACTGTAGACTATGAATTCTCTGACTTTTTCTGGTAGCGCGAGAATTGGTGCCGAGGTGAGTCGAGCCTTTAATTCAGTGAAACTGGCGTCGCATTCGGGTGTCCACTGGTACTTGACGTCTTTTCGAGTTAATCAGGTGAGAGGAGAGGCAAGCTTCGAGAAATCCTTCACGAATTTGCGGTAGTAGCCGGCTAGTCCAAGGAAACTTCGAATTTCCTTTGCATTCTTCGGAATCGACCAATTTGATACCGCTTCTATCTTGCTAGGGTCGACGGAGATTACTTCTTCTGAAACAATGTGACCAAGGAAAGCCACACTCGATAGCCAAAACTCGCATTTGCTGAACTTGGCGTATAGTTGATGCGATCGGAGTGTTTGGAGTACGGTGCGAAGGTGTGACATATGTTCTTCTTGGGTTTTGGAGTAGATGAGAATGTCGTCAATGAAGACAATTACAAATTGGTCCAAATATTGGTGAAAGACTCGGTTCATTAGGTCCATGAAAGCTGCGGGTGCGTTGGTTAAACCGAAGGGCATGACAACGAATTCATAATGACCATATCGGGTTCTGAAAGTTGTTTTGGGGATATCGGATTCTTTGATTTTGAGCTGGTGGTAACCGGATCGGAGATCGATTTTGGATAAGACCGATGAGCCTTGGAGTTGGTCGAAAAGACCATCGATTCGATGAAGAGTGTATTTATTGTTGATTGTGATTTTGTTGAGTTCACGGTAATCGATGCAAAGACGAAGGGATCCGTCTTTGTTTTTGACAAAAAGAACTGGTGCGCCCCACGTGGAATGGCTAGGTCGGACATAGCCTTTGTCGAGCAATTCTTGCACTTGGTCCTTCAGCTCCTTCAATTCCATCGGGGCCATACGGTAAGGGGCTTTCGAAATTGGCGCAGCTCCGGGAATGAGATTGATTTCGAACTCGATTGCTCGATCGGGCGGGAGTCCGGGAATGTCATCGGGAAATACGTCGGGAAATTCTTGGACAGCTCGAATATCGGATATTTGGATTTTCGGATCAAACTCGGATTTCATAATATCCACTAAGTAGCCGGAATGACCCTTGTGAATAAGTTTGACTGCTTTGATCGCGGATATGATTGAAAACGAGGTTTTGGGTTGACTTCAGAATCTTAGGGTGTCGCCGTTCGGAATGGGAAAAATGTCGGTTTTTGAGGCACAATCGATTTGGGCTTTGAATTTGGTTAACCAGTCCATGCCTAGTATAACTTTGAAGTTTAGGATCGGTAGGAGGATTAAATCGAAATTCATGGTTTGAGTGTGAACTCGGATAGGACAATCGATTATGGCTAGATTGGAGCACATTTCTTTGCCAGAGGGAATGAGAATTCGGTATTCGTAATTTAGTCGATTCGGTTCGAGATTTAAGTGCGCAATTATGTCTTTTGATATCAAGGACCGAGTAGAGCCAGAATCGATTAGAGCATATATTGGTTCTTCGAGGATAAATATGATACCTGCTATCATAGACGAGTCTTGCTCGATTTGTTCTTGAGTCATGGTGAACACTCGACCGGGGACGTTCGGTGGAGGTTTCGGACAGTCTTTTACCATGTGTCTGGGCTGATGGCATCGGAAGCAATTCCTCGTTCCTTGTATGCATTCTCCGAAGTGACTCTTTCCACACCTTGAGCAGGTTGGCCTTGGCGGCAGTGGCGGTGGTCCGGTTGATTAGCGAAGGGGTTGCGTTCCTTTCCCTCGGAATGCGCGGTTGCCAAAGTTGTTCTTTTTCCATGGGCGTTGGAAATTTGGTGGCGGTCGGCGTTTGTTTGAATTTCTCCCTCGTCTTGGGCAGCCATGAGTGCTTTGTCTACAAGTTGGCGGAAAGTCGAGGCGTCAGACATACGAATGTCTCTATGGATTTCGGGTTGGAGGCCGCGAATGAAATGGTTCTTCTTCTCCTCGGCATCTCGAGCGATGAATGGGGCGTAGAGGCAGCCACGTTCGAAACGGCGAATGTATTTGATCATTGGTAGTCGCCTTGGCGTAGTTCGTTAGAGAAATTCTTTGAGTTTGTGGGCTCGTACGTCTTTCGAGAAATATTTTTCGAAGAATTGGACTTTGGAATCAGTCCATGGCAGAGTTTCGAGGTTCGTTCCTTCCTTGATTCCTTCCCACCAGTAACGAGCTTAGTTTCAGAGTAGGAATATGGCACAATGCACGCGGTCACGGTCGGTCATTTGCATGTAGTCCTATATAACTTCGAGAGATTTGATCCACTCTTCGGCTATGGCGGGGTCGGTGCCACCGTGGAATTCGGACGGGTTCATTCGGAGGAATCGTTCGTACAAGGCTTGGGGTGCGTTATTTTGAGGTGGTGTTGATTACGTTGGAGAAGTTGTTCGATTTGGCGTTGGTGGTTTTGGGCTTGTTCTCGGATTAAGTTTGAGAGATTAATAATAGTTTGATTGTGGTCCTGTGGCTCATTGGAAGGAGTGCTCGGGTTTCCCCGGGTTATACGTCTTGCCATTGTTTCATATTAATTACAATTAATAAGTAAAGCAAGTAAAACACATAAATAAAATAATGCACATACTTTACCAAATGGTCCGAGCTTCGCGTCTCGAGTAGTCTCTAATCCCGTGAAGTTCGTACGAGTATCTGTGAACCATGCTCTGATACCACCACTTTAGCACCCCCCTTTCTAATCGGGCGATAAATCGAACCGGTTAATCGGATATTTATTCATATAGCGGAAGCAAAGGATCTCTTGGTAATTTTTAAAACTTTGGAATGGGACCGAAATGCAATTATTAAAAATATCTTCTTTAGAACAATTAAAACCTTTTGTGATTTTCGAAAACTATCCCAGGAGTGTTTTAGTAGATGAAATTTTTCGTTTGCAGACAAGTTTCGAGAGGAGGATTTTTGTTCGAGTGCTACACTATCAAATTATCTATCTTGTCCTTCTGGTTTGAAAGGAAATCAGAGTTTTGAAAGGTATTTTGGTGAGTATTTCAAGGGGCATGTTAAATCCTACACTAAAATTTACTAAATCCCACACATAAATTAGAAAAAAAAAAAAACTCTCTCTACTCATATTCTCTCTAACTTTTCTCTATGATGATTGTGTCAAAGTCACTCAAAATTCGTTAATCTTTCACGTGAATAATCATAAAAAGTGAGTTCAGGTTTATTTAATATTTTTTCAATTTCATTATGCCTTTTTAATTATATCAACTCGAATTTTTTCCTCAAATTTCAATTTTATTTTAGTTTGAAGACGTGAAGATTTTTCTCAAATTCGAATTTGGAATGCTATGGAAGTTTTTAGTGTGTGATTTTGTGAAAAGTTAGGGAAAAAGATGAAGGGTGGGGAAGGAGAAGATGATATTTTAGAGAGAAATTTGTTTTCAATTGTGTGTATGATTTGGTAAAATTAGTGTGGGATTTAGCATATCAGATTTCAAAATCTACTAGTTGAGACGTCAAAATAGCAAAATTACTGAACGGACTGTTTGATAATAAAAGTTAAGTACGGTCCATACCGGATTTACGTTCAAAAGATACGAAAGGGAAATACGTAGGTTTAATATTATTACATCACCAAAAGAAACCAAGATGATTAGCATCGTTCATAGGCCCTCCTACAACTTCCAAAATCTCGGGCAAGACCTCAATCCGCTACTCGATTCCATTCCGGTGGAGGGTTACTAACACTACTACCTGCAATTAAAAGGCATCTATACGAGCTATAAAGCTCAGTAAGAAATCCGATTAAATATCATACTTTGAAAATACGTTATATATATATATATATATATATATATATATATATATATATATATATCATATAATATAATATATAATATTGTATAGAAATCCTTACTCACATTCCAAACAACATAATCCAAACGGTTAATCACATAGTTCACGAAAACACATTATTCACACGTAAACACGTACTTATGCAAAATGACTAAAATGCCCTTTTTGTGAAAATCGTGTAAAACATATTTTTCGTTTTATCGGATCCGTGAAAGATTAATTTTTGTACCTGAATAATAAACCTGTTACGAGCCCGTTTTCACAAAGTGGAATCAAATCACAACATTTCATCGTAGTTAGATACCGGCCCTCTATATCCGAGTTGTTTATTATCCGGTATTCCATTAATCTTTCAAATTTAAAAACCGTGAAATGCATCTTTTTTAAAATCATGCTCACAATAATTATATAACACACAGATAACATCACAAATATCAATAAAGTGCCACAAAACCACACAAATATCACAAATTACCACATATTTATAATTTGGGCAAAATCCCCAAATTCACACACATAAACACACACAACCACACACGGCACACACACACATACACGTTCAGCATACACACACACACACACACACACGCACACACACACACACACACACACGTATTCAGTACACACCTATGCAGCCAACACTAGGGGTGGAAATTGGAACGAAAATTCCGATTTCCGCCGAATCCGATCCGAAATATTCCGATTTTGGAACGACTTTTTCAATTCCGAATTCCGAAATTCCGATTTCCGAAAATTCCGACAAAAATCGGATCGGAATCGGAAATACATAACAGAATTTCGGGATTTCCGATTTCCGATCCGAAATTATTCCGATTATGTCCGATTTATTCCGATTTTTCTAATTATAATATTAATATTTATTACTATATATAATATATAATATATGTATATATCTATCCGCCTGTACTAATTACTAGTATATTACTAATATTTTTTTTCCAATTATTATATATATATATATATATATATATATATATATATATATATATATATATATATATATATATATATATATATATATATATATATATATATATATATATATATATATATATATATATATATATATATATATATATATATATATATATATATATATATATATATATATATATATATATATATATATATATATATATATATATATATATATATATATATATATATATATATATATATATATATATATATATATAACATACAAAAGTCAAAAAGTCAAAATTTATTAAAATTACTTTGAAACCCTAATTTCCCGACTCTCTCTCTCTCAGCAATCCTACCTTTCTTTCTCCCCCACCACCACCAGCGCCTTCTCCGACGACCACCACCACCACTGCCTCCCGGTTCTCCGACGACCACCACCACTAGCGCATCTCGGCTCTCCGACGACCACCACCACCAGCAGCGCCTCCCAATTCTCCGACGACCACCACCACTTGCGCCTCCCGATTCTCCAACCACCACCATCGCAACCAGGCCTCCCGGCTCTCCGAAGACCACCACCACCAGCGCTTCCCGGCTCTCCGAAGACCACCACCACCAGCGCCTCCCGGCTCTCCGACGACCACCAGCAAAGCCGCTCTCTCTATCGGGTACTTTTAGAATAAATCTAATTTAATTGATTCAAATTTAATCTAATTTTATCTGTGGTGTGTTTTTGTTTTTGTGTGAGTATGTTCTGTTTTGCTACTGTGTTGGTGCTCATTTTTTTTCCGAAAAATTCCGAAAATGAAGATTTCCGAAAATTTCCGAAAATTCCGAAAAAATCGGAATCGGAATCACTTTTTGAATTCCGAAAAAATCGGAATCGGAATCGGAAGTCGTTTTGGACTTCCGAAAAAAATCGGAAATTTTCCGAAACACCCAAATCCGATCCGATCCGTCCGATTTCCACCCCTAGCCAACACATTAATACACCACCATTCAATATTCAAACCTTGCTTGTAAATCAAGCATCCCTTTTCATCTTTCATTTAATCAACTTATTACCACTTCTAGGCAATAATTTAATTCCAGCAGTAATTAAATACATCCATGCAGCAAATTAAGGTACACAATCCCAAATTTCATCACTCATAATTATTAATTCAAAGACATGGAAATTAAAGCACAAAACATAATAAATGACATGCACAATGTTCTAATTTTGAAATAATAGCAAACCAATTCCAACAATTCCCAAATTAAAGTCTATAGCTCCTAACTGATCCAAGTTTTAGTTCTGAAACTATTTTAAATTTTCATAAAGTTTCGAATTTTCTTGGAATTAAAAACTAGAAAAATCTCTTTTTTCTTTTAAAATCCAAAACTCTAATATAACCTTAATTACTTTGATACCTTTAAAAAGAAAAATTTTTCACCATTTAATACTTGCTGGGAAACAGATTCCAAAATTTAGAAATGACAGATTTTTCAGAAATTACAGTTTTGACCCCAAAGTTTCAAGATTTACACATGCAACTAAAAGTTGAAAATCCATTTTTTCATGAAAAACCCCTAACAGTCTGAGATGTTAATTCAATAAACACATAAGACAAAGTTAAAAAGTTACTATAGGCAGAAATTTCAAAAATTACATATTTTAACCCAAATTTCTAGATCTATACATGCAAGACCACTAGAAGTTCAAAAATCAATCTTTCTTGCACAACCTCTTTAAATCCGAAATTTTTGTTCTATAAATGCTGAAAAACAGATTTGAAAACATATTTAGGACTGACTTCTTAAAAATTACGGATTTTACCCAAAAATCTTTAGATCTACACATGCAACCCCATAAAAGTTCAAAAATTCATTTTTCTTGCAACCCCTTTTTGAAATCCGAAATTTTCAATTCTTTCGGCCAATAAAACTTGTATCTACCCACTACCAACACAAATGATGCATGCAAGAACAAGAAATCAACACTCAACATATCTTTTCCATTATTCCCCAAAAAGCCCTAATTTTCTCGAAATCTCTCCAAATCTTATAAGAAATTTTGAAAACCATTTTGATACTATTGAAACCCTTTAATTCCAGCAAGAAATCGAAATTTCTTACCTAATAACCAGAGAAAGGAAAAACAACCGAAGGGGAGAGCTTTCAAATACCGAAGTCTATCCAAGCAACTTTGATTGTGAAGGAGATGGTGTGAGCTTCTAAGAGGGATACGTTATTATCTGCCATGAGTAGGCAAGAAGTCTTGATGGTGTTTTACGTGTAATCTAAATCAAGGGTTAAATAGGCGACCTTCATTTTTTATTTTGGGATTTCTTGAAAATTTGAAGTAGAGGTGGAAGAAGAGGAGGCCGGCGGTGGAGGTGGTGGCTTCGGTGGAGAGAGGAGGAGACGACAAATAAGTAGTTGAAAGAAAAAAGATGAATGATGTCTCTTCATCTTACTATTTAAGGTGGACTGTAGGATAAGTGCTAATCATGGCTAAATACCAAGTGAAAAGGCATGCAAAATTCCTTAATTGATTTACTTAAAATAAAGCACAACTTGCACTGTCTCACACACACACACACACACACACACACACACACATATATATATATATATATATATATATATATATATATATATATATATATATATGTATATATATATATATATATATATATATATATATGT